>JAOCPT020697819.1:0-16612 GCA_026546935.2 Palythoa grandiflora
CAACACTCAGTAGACCACGGCTTAACCTAAGTCTGATAAGTCTGATTCTTCATACGGACTACTATATTCTTTGTCTGGACAATCTGACTCAGAGTCAGAAGACGACCCCCAATCCGAGACGGAGTAGTCCGGGTCATATTTACGATCTTTTGCTTCTTCTTCCATGGCATCGAGAGCATCATTTTCTGCTTTTAAGGCAATTCGTAACTCTTCTTCTTTGGTCATTCTCCTAAACACTGTTTCTGGTGTCACCCGCTTAACCAGCGGTCTTTCCCCATCTGGCTTAGGAGGCTTCTTTAACTCTTTGTTGAAAGGCTTTAACATCTTACTACAAATTGACTTCTGAGATTCACCCTCAGTGATATTCTTTATAGTAGTATAGAACGCAGCAGCTCTAGCACTCATAAATATACTAAAAGCCATATGACCAGTCGCCTTTATTTTATCCTTGTGCTTATTACAAATATTAACCAGAAATGACTCATAAGCAAGCATATAAGTGTTTGCTAGACCCTCTGAATGGCAGCGAGCCACATGATTGAAATCACAACGCTTTCTATACAGACATGTATATTCAGACTCATAGTAATACATGTAGCGGTCGAATTCTTTCTGTTCGGGCTTCCAGTTGGCTTTATTTATCTTTTTTGAAGCTGGTTTGGGCGATGTTTTCGTTTGGTTTGACAAATCGAACCAGTCAAGATCTATAAGACAGTCATCGTCGTCATCGTCACAGTAGTCAGGAGCATTCTCTCCTATAGCAGCATCTAAGAGACTGTCTATTACTAGATCAGTTGCACTGTCAGCTATCTTCGTTGCTTCCTCACACTTAGCAGATCGTTTTGTTACAATGCCAATGCACCAATCTAGGACATAATCGACTGCTTGGTTTACTACTTGGTCTACTATTTCTTCGACTGAGGTGCCTATACTATTGACTAGATCAGGTGACCATAACCACTCACATAGGTAACACATATCAGCAAAGCTGCAGTTACATATTTGAATGTCTGAGCACTCCTCACACTCATCATTCTCGTGCTCTCTTATGAAGCCCGAATCTAACCCGCTATTGTACTTATAATAATCAAGAGACTGTTTTAGTTTTTGAACAGACTGAGACTCTGCACTGAAAGGATCGCGGATTAGTTTTTCGTAGATGTTAGTCAGTTGATTGCGGCGTTTAAGCTCATAGCTACACAGCATTAGTTTGTCTTCTTCGAAAGCATTTCGTTCGGCAATATACAACAACTGATGATATTCCTTCCAAAGATAACAATTCTGGTGCCGTTGATAATGTCTCTGGGTAAATATACGGCGAACGCCCTTAGAAACTTCTTTGAAGAGACTGTTGATATGAAAGTCACTAGTCAGAATAGTACCGAACACATGTTTGACTGGATTAGCAATTGTAGGGCTTGAATCTTTTACTACAGGTAGTTCTTGGTCGGGAACAGTCTTTAACGTGCACTTCTTTAGCTTCCTGCACGTTTTACACTGGTTGTTTTGGTGGATAGCTAGGAAGTCTCTATCAAAGCCATAAGGCACATGACTCTGAAACTCCAGCACCTGTTGAATACTGATTAGTCCATTTCGAACAATATCGCCCTGGTTTTCGTTATCTTTTAGTTTATCGTTTAGTAGACTCAAGAACGCCCTTCTTTTAAGCTCGTAAGTCCAGCAATCGTATTCTTCACCAGTGCTATTATGAATACCCTGCCACACCTTACAGAGCTTAGCATTATTGTACCTGTCTAATCTTTTTTCAGGCTCACCTAAGAGCTCTTTGATATTCAAATTGTTGGACAGAACTTGGTTGAAGACATAGTCCGCATCAATTGACTCATCAGGCTCGTCAGTCTCATCAGAGTCGTCTGGCTCGTCAGTCTCATCAGAGTCGTCATCTGATTCATAGTCTGTTTCATCTAATTCAACTGCATCGTCTTCTAGTTGGTTGAACAGCTCGTCACTTATGACTGCTTCCGGGACTTCTTCGACATCAACGGAACCCTCCGCAGTGTCTTTTACTAACCGGTCAACTAAATCTTTTACAGGCTCCTGGGCATAGAGCTTAACATTAGGAAGCACGAGTGGCACAATATCCTCAACAGTCTTTTTTACTGTTAAGTCAATCACTTCAACTGAGGGAGTCCCAATCTCTTCAGCCTGTGCAACATGTAGCTCTGTTTCTGTAACAGTTACTTGCTCAACAACTTGCTCGTTAACTTGTTCAACCAATGAGTGTTCGACTAATTGATTGACTAGTTGTTTGACATCTGATTCTACTTCCGAGTCAACTACTTGATCTACTACGTGGTTAAGCAGTAGGACAACCTCAGAGTCAACAGAGTCAACAACTTGCTCAACAGCCGGCTCAAATATTTGATCTACGAGGCAATCAATATCGGCTTCAAAAGCCTCCTTGATCTTATAATGACCGAAGGCGTATGTTGATATACCATCTGCCCGGATGTATCTCTTTGTATCTGTTGGAGACAATGACACCTTGTTGACTTTATTCATGTAGATCGAGTGTCTACATGAATGCAGCTGAATCATTTCATGTCGGAAGACGTTGTGCTCCTCCAAGGTTTTCCTGTAGCACTCGTGTAAGATGTCTTTTTTGAGTGTCACTTTCGACACCCCTTTAGCTTTCTTCACTAGGGTGCCTTCGGGTCCCATGATCAAATACATCTTTGCCCTCAAACCGATGTATTCTGCTATAGGCTTCCCAGCCATCTCATCTTTCATCTTGCCGATGACTTTCTTGTTAGCCTTGCTGTGAAGAAAATGGTCTTCAGGAAAGTCGGAGGTGTCGTAATCTTCAGAGTTTGCTGCAATGTCGGCATATGGATCTTCTGTTTGAATTTCAAGCAGAAGACTAACAGTGTCCGTGTAGAGGACTTCTACCCTCTCACCGTACTTTTTTCTGAGATTGTTGTAGTAAAAGTCGTACATATACAACTTCGAGAGTTCTAGCACGGAGAAACCTACAAATATTGGTTTGTCCATTTTAACGTGGGACTTAGCCATGTGGAAGCCGAGAAGGTTTTCGTTGAAGATAACAAAGTCCTTTAAGCCAGTGCTGGAAGATAGCTTCCTAATCTTATCCTCTTCATCAGCCCTTGCAATCTTGACGTCGATTCTTTTTCTGACATTCTCTAAAGTCTTTCCGTAAACACTGTTATTCATTAGTTTGTAGAGGTCCTTCTCAAACGCTGACTTCGAATTCTTTCGTAATTCTGTGTTCATTGCTATGTAGGACTCCATCCACTTCGACTGTTTGAAGCTAAGCACTCTATGAATTTTCCTTAGTTTCATTCCCAAGCTCACATACAGTTTAAGATTTCTGTAATGAATTACATAGTGATCCTTGTCCATTAACGTGTTTAGGATTCTCTTGTAGGTGTCTACTTTTCGATCTCCTAGCAAGTAATGCTGAAAGTCAGACAGCCACTCTTGCTTAACAGTCCTCTTTTCAGGAGCAAGGGGATAACTGCTGTGGCTGTCATGTAGTTCCTGTGGATACTCTAGGTCGACTTCTAGTATGTATCCTGTTTCGCTGTCATCTGGAACACTGATCTCATCCTGACTAACCCATTGAACATTTCCAGTAGGCATTGGCTGAGACATTACCCAGCCGTAAAGATTGTTAGCATCGAGATACATCAGCCAACTTGTTGGTTTGCTAGAATCGTAACCAGGGATCATTGGATTGTTTGCCCTTGCATACCTTTTGCTAACCATCGAAATATCGCCTCTAAGACCGTTCTCTATCATCATTAGCTGATCATAGTCTGTCAACAGTTCTAACTCAACTTCTGACTTCATGAGTAAAGCATCCCAAGCTATTCCTGGACTAGACATGTATCTAGCAGGATCCAATTGGTATTTCTTTTTTGTTACCCTTCGGTAGTTTTCGAAGATGTCGGCTAATAAGAGAACATCAGTTCGACAATATAAGTCACAATAGTCGCCCATGTTTTGACAGTTGAAGGTTTCGTAGACGTTGCAAGCATGTTTGTAGTCCTCATCGCTTATATGAGCTCTTGTTAGTTGGTTGTAGAAAGCATCCTTATCAGGTAACGGATCATTGTACTTCTCTAATGAGTCAACGTAGTCATAGGGGTAGACCCCTTTCCTGGTTAGAAGTTTTAAGTTTGACTCCCAGTTGTCATATTCTCCCTTGAAATTTCCCTTCTTTTCCAGAATAGGAAAGTTCTCAGTGCTTGCTGCCAGTCGTTCAAGGCTGCAGCTCAGAAACTGAATAGAATCCAGAAACTGTAAGCCTCCAATGGAAAAGCATATGTAGCGTTCAGTATTGTTGGCTAAGCAGGTAATCTTTCCAGTTGAGCCGTAGATTTCCTGCATAATCAAGTGGGCGTCGTAACCTCTCAGATTGTGGAAGAACACTGGGATCTTCATCTGGTCAGTAATGATTCTCCAACTTAAGTTACACTTAGGATAAGCGGGACCTCTGTACTTGCCGGTAATGTGGTCGTGATCGCGGACCTTGTCTTTACCACCAACAAAAGGGTTAAAATCTTCATTGCAAATATGACAACTTCTTGCGTTTTTGAAGCTCTCTTCTTCAGTCAGCGATAGCTGTATAGGCTTGTGGTCGAAGGTGTCTCTTATTTCTGTTTGTTGGACTTCTTCTAAGAACTTAGCAGCTGCATTAAGGCCTCGGTATTCAACTGGGTCGTAGACTTTACCGTCTGATCTGATTACTACATAACAGAAAGCACTAGCTGAATGCTTCTGAACATGAGTAGTGTTTGAAGTATGAGACGATGTCATTGCCGTTTGAATCTTCTCGTTAACGCACTCAAAGTCAGCATAGATTACAAATGGCACTTTCATTTTATTCTTTAAGTTTTTGAACTTCACAACATTTGACGGCACTTCAGGCATTTCTATGCGAACGGCAGGAAGGTCTCTGCCATTGCACACGTTTTTGTGCACAGATAGCTCTTCTTCAGAAGAGTAGTTTGAAGTAATACAATATTCACAATAGTACCGCTTACCATGATGCATCTTTTGATTAAAGAGGAACCCGTTTAAGTTTTTGATCCAGGTGTAATGGTAGTCTTCTCCGTTTTCTAGAAGCAGAAGATGGACCCTATTTATTTCTTTTGGCTGGTTGGAAATAAACAAGGGGCAAATTCTTGTTTCATCGAGTCGAAATACATTGATTCCTAAGTTGTTCTGTCTCTCAAACCTTGGAATTGACTTGACTTTTACGGGGTATTCAATTCCAGAGAAATCTAGTCCATCTTCAGCGTCTGGCGGATACTTCCCTGGTCGATTCACATGGTCTTTTGCTGGGAATAGTGCTGACTTCAACGCCCATCGAAAACACTGGTTGTCGTTTTTGTTCTCAACATTTACGACAGCTTTCTTTTTGTGGATCCAGTCAGGAGTAGGGATATATGAAGAACCCGATGCCTTTGACTTTACTACTCTTTTTTGAACAGTTGGAGTTGTTCGTTCAAGTTTAAAAGGGACTAGTTTTATTGTTTTGAGGATCATTTCCTCAACTCTCAATGGACTCCAACCAGAACCACGGGAGTAATTACCCAACGAAACTAAAATTTTTACAAAGGCTTGATTTACTTTTGTAACCATGTCCGTCTTTGTTAGAACTTCCTCTGTTTTGCTAAGGAAGTAGGGTTACTGGTACATATCATCAGAGGACTGTTCACCGTATTTCTGCATTTTTACCTGCAGATGAATCTGAAATCTGAGGCCGTTCCCTCCGGACGTTTCTGTCAACAGTTTCCTGAAAATGGCAGGCTTGATTTTGTCTAAGAATTCTTCCACAGTTGGGGGATCGTTATCCTCCCGGTAAATAAACTCACTATAGGTAGCTCCAGCTACTACACGCTTAGTTGAGAGCACCCACCTGTCTTTCATCTTCTTTTAAGACACGGTCAATTACCTGCAAGGCTTCGTCTTCGGGAAATAGTGGCCTAGCCATTTGATTTTCAGTATTAGTGTTGAACGTATCCTTGGCATTGCTTATTGTTTTTCTGATAGAACTGATCTTATCTCTTACCTTATCAAACCTAGGTCTCAGTTCTCTTAGTTCCGTAGCAACAGATGCCTCTTTCTGAATGCTTTTTACACGATTAATTACTTTCGTGATCTTCTGTCAAGACTTCTCGATCTCTGCTATTCGAGCTTCTTTGTTAGATGTCTTCTGCTTTATTGCAGCAGCTATTTCTTTTGCTCTTTTTATACGTCTCCTTAGATCTTCAGTTTCTTGCTCTGCGGTTGAAGAGTCTTTTTCTTTAGAGTTACCATTCAAAGCAATTTTGAGCTCTCTGTTTTTTAGTTCAAGAGCCTTCTTTTCTAAGGCGAGCTCTTTCTCATGCAGTTCAATTGTCTTTGATAAAAGATCAATCTCTTTTTGCTTTAGTTTAATGAACATCTCATTAAGCTCTTGCTTCTTATCATGATAATCGGTCGGATTTTCTTGAGACTCTTGAGGCTCTTGAAGTCTCTCAGCTTCAAGTTTGGTGACATCATTAGTAGTTGCTTTGTTACTTGACATTTTCAAGATTTAATACTAGCAAATGTTAATGTATTTACTTTGGGGGTGTTTTTCTAAAAAGAACCACTAACCCACAGTAAAATTTCTGAATATACTATAAAAATTTTTTTCTCTAACATGATTTTTGGTTTTGGTCTATAAAAATGGCACACAAAAAATGGCCGCAGGAAACACTGAGCCTATTAATACTGTTTTAAGCGTCTGCAGAATCCCGAAGGCTTCGTCAGAAGACATTACAACAATGAAGCCCAGTAGTTAATGGAATTAAACAGTGGGTGCTTGACGGAAATAGGGGCACTCAGAGACTACAGCTGTGCTGCAGAAGACTTAGAAATGGAAATTCCAGAATACAGGGGGCTACACAAGGATAGCTCGTATCTACAAGCATATGATTTCATGCCGGCTCGTACATTTCGAATGCTAATATCAGGACCATCAGGCTGTGGCAAGACGAATACCTTGTTACATATGCTACTCGCCCCATTGCTGATGTATGACAAGATATTCCTGTACTCACACAACTTAGACCAATCCGCTTATCAGAAGCTAAAAAGCGAGCTTGATGCACTGTCAGACGACGTCGGCTATCAGATTCTTGAGACTTCTGACAACACTGCTGACATCCTGCCACTAGATCTTCTCAATCCTGAAACACAGAACATAGCTATATTTGACGACATGCTTTGTGAACGTAATCAGAATGAGATCTCTGAATGTTTCATAGGAGGCCGACATCGTAACTGTTCTTGTATCTACTTGTCTCAGAGCTTCTTCGACACTAAGAAGCCAATTAGACTCAACTGTAGTCATCTTATAATATTTGAACATCCGACAAGACGGGAATCACGATCAATCTGTTCTGAGTTGGGTATTCCTGAAACTAAATTTCGAAAAGCAACTGAAAAACCGTACCATTTTGCCTACGTTGATAAGATTAGAAAGAAAGTCTTCAGAAATTTCTACGGAGAGCTCTGATGGGTATTTTTAATCTTCAAACCCAGTCAGCATTTGGGGTTCAAGGCCTTGGCCCTCGTGGTCCAGCAGGAGTAGGATTCAAACTTACTCAAGACGGGCAATATGACATAAATGACAGGCGACTAACTAACGTCGGGGCAGCCCTAGCTGCCAAAGATGCCGTCACAAAAGAGTTTCTAACTAACAAGTTTAAAGCACAGACTAGGCCCATAGGAAGCTGGAGTGGCACCGGTCCTGTCTACGGTGCTATTGACTTGGGATTTGACACCTCTAACACCGTGTTGTATACTATCAAAGTCTGATGCCAGTCGAAAGAGAAATCTTACGTATTTGATAACACATTCTGGCTGACAGAAATTATGCAGCAGAACGTAGTCGTGTCATTTAGACCATATTATGACGTAGTGGCGAACAAACACTTTGCCTGTACAGTAAGAGTCTCCGGCCAGCAGTTAGTAATGCTTACGAATGGCAGCAGTTTGCCTACTACCGTTGTAGAGGTTCACGCCTGGGCTACTCAGGGGTATATTACTGATATTCCAGGACCCCGTGGCCCTTCAGGCTTTCCAAAAACAGTAGACGGACATTATGACTGTGAAGGCTTGCGAGTAGCTAACATTGGTAATCCTGTCAATGCACAAGACACAGTTACCAAAGATTACTTAAATAGAATACCGGGAGTTTCTATTATGAGGTCAATCAAAGCTGCAGGTGGACTATTTACTGAAGGAACACCAATAGACGGACTGCCACTAATGCAACCAACAGCTGAAAGTTCTGCTACAAGCAAGAAATATGTGGACAATAGTCTTTCTTCTCTGTTACCTCGCGACGGCAGTAGATCTATGACTTCTGACTTAAATTTAGGATCACATAAGATAACAAATGTAAGAAGCCCCGCAGCTAATACAGATGCTGCTACCAAAGATTATGTCGATGATGCTCAGTTTCCTAAATATGCGCAGACTATATCTGAATTTCATCTTCACAGCGGAAACTTTTCGAATACTGATGGCAATCTTGCTACATTTACGTTTGGATCCTTCAAGGACTACACTAAGAAGTATCATAGAAGCCCTGCACATGTTGCGCTGTCATTATCTGCAAGTCCATGTACTGTTATGGTTGATTTAGGAAAACTACAGAATATAAAATATTCTATAAGAGTGGAGGCTATTGTAAACTCGTACCAAGACAACGGATCACTTGACTTATACATTCATCCGACAACTAAAAAGCATAAACCAGAGCCCTTGGTTGTTGTTACTAATACAGTTATAACAGGTTCTACCATTAAAAACACTGCTGTTTCTATTAGGATAACCTATGTACCCAACAAGGAAATAGCGTTATTTCTCTATGGTATTCCTGGTGATCTTTATGTTAATCCTTTCACTGTTGAGACTTCATTGTGGCTTCAAAGGTACGTTTTGATTCCAAGATATCGCAGTTTAGAGACTAACAATCGTAAGGGTTCTCTGGTTGTTTTTATCAACACAGATGACCCCAAACCAGATGCGTTGGTGGGTTCTAACGAAATATATACATTCACAAAAACAGGCGATAAATATATTGAATTTTGTTTCCCTACCCTAGTAAATCTAACTGCAATAGCATTTAACTCTGCTAGCGACACAGTTCCTATTTCAACAGAATGGAAATTAAGTTCTTACAGTGAAAATGACGCTGATTCCAACTGGGTTGAAATGACAATACAAAACTATTCTAAATGGTTAGGTCAAAGAGTCGTAGCAACATTAAATCCGAGAATATCTAGATGTTTTCTGTTGAAATTTACTATCGTAAAAACCAGCACAAAAATGTATTCAGTAAATTTTACAACGGCGAGAGGCATATATGATGCAATTAGAGACACATACAATACTTAAAAATATTTATTCCGATTATGGACATACGCCATTACAAAAAGCTTTCAAAGCCGAAGATTATATCTGGTAGAATGGTTCAACTAGTTCTTGATACTCGCAAACAGAAAGAACGAGCTCGATTTATCAAAGAGGAACAACAGAAGGAAGACCTGAGCCCTCTGTTTGAAAAGCTTGATCAACTGAAGGGCTCGTTTGATTCTGCTTATAAGAGAGCCGAAGGCCGATCCGAAGCGAGTCCAGTCAAACAGCCTTCTGTGCTTGATTTTGATCAAGGATTTACAAATCGTGACTTTGAACTACTTCAGTTGCAAGGACTTGATAAGCCGTCTACTATCTTTGAAGAGTCCAGAGAGCTTGAAGCTCTGCAGATAATTAACAAACTTAATAACAAGCTAGGACAAGAGAAGAAAAGGACTAGGCGACGATACGAAGTTGAAGAGCTCGACAACTATACAAGGTTGAACAGAAAGTTACGAGATAGGCTTAACATGATAGTTGATCTTAAAAGAGACGGATCGACGGCCAAACCGGCAGTGGGTTAAAACTATTCATGTCGCCCCCTCCTATATTCACGAGTCCTGATGATCTTCTGTCAAGATTTGAATTGCTTGGAGGAAGCATAGCAGCAGGCAACAACTCCCCTGCTGTCAGAAAAGAGTTCTCAAAAATTGCTCACAAGCTGAGAGACCTCCGGCTATTAAACAATAAGCAACTGTTAGATATAGCCAACAGATTTAATCTACGGAATCGACCATGTCTAAACAACCAATATTCATAAGTTCTCGTAACAGAGAGCCCTCGGGAGTGTCGAGGCCTGGTGATTTTCGGATTAAATTTATTCCAGCTCTGGAACTTGATCCTGACAAGAGCCATTACATAGCACTTGATAAGATTCATTTAGTATACTCTTGGTACAATATAACAGCATCCTTTGGCAATAACACGATAAAATACAGTCACGATGCTGGATCCACATGGACAACTATTACTTTTGTTGATGGTACTTACAGTTACTCAGATTTAAACAACTATATTTCACAGACTCTGATTGCCAATGGTCATCAACAGACGTCGGACACCACACACAAGATAGTGCTGTCTTTCATAAACAGTACTTACAGAGTGCTTCTCGAACTACAACCTGATTTTCAAGTAGATCTCCGCGGCTTGAAATTTCAGTCTGATAGGATTCGACGCTGACGTTGTGTCATCAACTAAGTACGGTGGCAAAATTCCAGACATCACAAACTCGATAGATGCACTTCACATTAAGACTGATATCTGACTCCATTGTTGATGGCAAGTTTTCAGATACTTTGTATGTTGTCAGTCTTGAGAACGAGTCTCGAGGACTTCCAATAACAGTAGAGCCACTAGAGAAATTGTATGTTAGAATTCGGTCAAACTATATTCCAAGTGCCGATTCAGAATAGTAGACAATTTAGACAGACCGCTAGATGTTAATGGAATAGACTGGCGTATGAATTTGATACTTTGTACAGAAGAAGTGTAGAAGATCGATCAGTCTCGACAGAAGATGGATCTTCCGCAGCCTAGTTACATGTATAAAAGAAGATGGAATCCTGAATCAATGAAATATGAATACAGAAACTTTCAAACTGGAGAAGGGCTATTAAGCAATCTGAAGGCATTTGGTAGATCTTCTGTCAAGTCTGCTCGCAATTTGCTTCCAAGTCGCAAAGAGGCCTCAGACTCTGCAGCTAATTTTTATAAACAACAAGCTTTTAACAAATCCAAACAAAAAACAAAAAAAGTAGCATCACAGACTTTCAATAAAATTAGACAGTCAAGACCTAAAAGAGATGGAAAGAAAACAATCTTACAAAGATTAAGGAAAGCTAAGGAAAGGGACGTCGACAAGCTTTCACAAAGGATTTCTAAGAGATTACTACTATTGGACGACGATTAGTCTAAGGAAGAAGATGGGTATGTTTAACCATATTATTACCAAGCAGGAGGCCCGCAGGCTTTCCTTCCAGCAGCCTAGCAGACTTTCAGTCAGGCAGCGTATAAAAAGTGGTTCACAACATACTGAAACAGTTGATAATTCGGGATGGGAACTCGTGATTTGTACAATTCGCCTTGATGGTGTAAGAATTTCAATGGTGTTGCATCGTAGAGACGTCAACATAACTTACAGAGTATCCATATGGGGCAATTCGCTGCCAGCAACAACTAACTGGAGATATCAATACGTTGCTGAGATCCTGCTAGTAGCTCCTACTGATTCAACACAAGTGACATTGAAGTTTCAAAATGCTGGTTACTACACATGGTCCACTAGTGCAACACCAAGCAGTTGGTCAATTAGAGACAACAACGATAGTTATTGTATAGAAAGTTTTCATATATTGTAGCTAAATGGCCTTCCGTTCTCCAGACAACGTATCTAGATATGAAGCATTCTACTTTGATTTACAGACTCCAATCGTACTGCCTCCTAACAATGAATACCAACAGAAGACAGGGTATCGATTCATAGCCGACAACACAGGTGAAATAAGTCCCTTCGACTGGTGGTCAGCTCGATTTTTAATAGACTTTAAAGTTCAGAAAAAAGACGGCAGCGCTATAGCTCTTCTTGATCAAAACGGAATTGTCAACGATGCTAGCTCGATGATTCGGTCACTTAAATTTGTGGCAAATGGCACTACTATTTATGACGTCAAACATGTTAACCAGGCGGTCAATATCAAACACTTGCTAGAGTATAGTCCAAAATATGCTAGCAGTGTTGGTACTAACCAGCTCTATTACTTAGATGCAAACAGGAATGCTGAGGACCGAACAGATGATGCAAATATTGCTAACTACAACAAAGGCTTTGCAAAATGCAAAACAGTGCTCGGTGCAAGTGCTCTAGCCACAGTTGAGATTCCATTAAACAGTTACTCTTTTATAGATTCCTTGAAGGAGAAATTGATTCCTAACATGAAGTTTGAAATAGTCATCGAATTGGAAGAGGACAAGAACATTGTCTGGGAAGCAAAGGATGACTCACGCTATGTCATTTACAAGTTTCAATTATGGGTGCCAAAGATTACATTCAGTCCTCTAGGAGAATCTGCTTATACGCAGCACTACTTAGCACCATCAACATGGATCTATCTGCAAGAACGTGTTGATAGGAGTAGTAGTCGCCGTGAACAGACAGGAAGCTTTGAGATATCTAGCGGGTTGCCACGACCCCGCCATGTTTTCATCTGGTTTCTTAATGATGCCTCCTTTAACAACTCAAAGCAAAACATATTCATGTACAATACAATTGCTGTGGCTAATAATAAGAATATAGAAAGCGCACAGCTCGAAGTATCTAACGGCAACTTCTACCCAGAGCGAATTTATACTCCAAGCACAGATATGGCTCGTGTCTATCATGACCTTCTGTGTTATACTTACGCCTGTTTTGACCAAAGTGTTGGAGTTCAAGTGACTCGAAAGAACTTCAAGAGTATGTTTGGACTACTCTATTTTGACTTAAGATATCAAAAACCAGACTTAAAAGACAACACTTCTAAACTTAAGTTCACTTACAGGTTGTCCGGCGCAACCAATGCAGACTATAGTGTGTTTAGTTTATCTCTATTTGAACAAGAAGTAGAACTATATGATAGTATGGGCAAGATACTGCTACGCAATATTTAGGTGTCGAAATTTAAGCCTATTTTTAAATTTCTGAAAACAGATAAGATCGAAAGACTTCCGAAAGGCTTCGGCAGAAGAGTTTTTCAAAAAGAAAAACAGATGTCATACACCACAATTTCAGTCTCGCTGTCTAAGAGACAAAAAGAAAAGCTAGCGAGAAGCTTCAAAAAGTCTGCCCCTGTTACAGTTCGGCTAGCTAGAAATCAAACAAGTGGATCCGATAGGTTAATTGTAACTGAGACTACTTCTAATAGACTAGCAAAAGCAAAGGCTGCTGGTAAGGGTGTTGATATTAAACTGTCACAAGCAGCTATTAGAAAGCAAGCCAGTGCAGGGTGGTTGACTGGACTGCTGCCAGTTGCCAAACAATTGTTAACTAAAACAGTAATGCCATTAGCTAAGAAAGCAATAGGGCCATTAGCTTCTGGTGCCCTATCTGGTTTGTCTTCGTGGACAACAGGTAAAATACTTGGCAAGGGCTTGTTCAGCATCCTGCAAGATAAAATTGACATGCTTATCAAGTACAAAAGTTATATGACCGAAAAACAACGAGCACAACTACTAGATGCTCTTCAGACAGGCAGTGGTATTCCGCGCTTTCAACTTACAAAAAGCCAAAGAGGTGGATTTCTCGGAACTCTTGTTGCTAGCCTTGTCGTTCCAGAATTATTGAAAGCTTTTACAGGTGGCAGGCTAGAAGGCCTCCCCAGAAGTGGCAGAGGCTTCTCTTTCAAAGGCGCTAGCCCTAGTCAAAGAAGTGTTTACGTACCAAGAAAAAAGGGCAGCGGCAGAAGATTTAAAAAAAGGAAGATCGAAAGTCTTCCAAAAGGCTTCGGCAAAAGTCGAGAGAAGACAGGTCAGGGCTTAATTCTAGGATCAAGAAGCCCATTCAAAGGAATCCCACTTCTAGGCGATATCCTGTAGGTACTGGTAGGTATCTTCTAAACAAGAAGCATCCTGTAGCTTCATTACACCCAATTAACTTAGGTGCACCACAAGAGGCATTTAATAGACCGCTCTCAAACTTTGATTTATATGATTTAGTAAAAAGATTAGACTTCCGAAATTTTATTGGAGTATTCTCTAAAGACACGATACCGTTTCAAGAATTGTTAAACTTATTAGACAAGACTCCGTCGTTTTCTTGTATTATTAATTTAGATGACCATAGTGGTCCGGGAACTCACTGGGTAGCATTCAGATTCGATGCTACCGATGTAAATTGGAGTACATCACAAGGCAAACCACAAAAGTTGCCTACATTTGAATATTTCGATAGTTATGGTTTAAGTCCGCCTAAAGAAGTAATAAAATTGTACAGCTTAATCCGTAAAAATTATAAAAAGAGAATGAACCTCAAAAGCAGCCACGAGTTATTTAAATGGAACGCAGACGAATTACAAGACCTGCGCACCGTTACATGTGGTTGGTGGTGTTTATATTTCCTAAGAGAACGCCAATTAGGAACTCCGTGGTTAAATGTGTTGCATCCAGTCCATTGGCATAAAGGTCTGGGATTTGAATTCATAAAAGATTATTTCAGCGGTGGTTAGTTCAGCTAACCAGAGTTGCACCCTCCGTGCAAGTATTTTCAAGATTTAGTATCAAATGTGTTATCACTGATGTTTTATCAAAACCTATGGTGGAAAAATTTTTTATTGTTTAGACCGATTAAATTGCTTTAATCTGGAGCTCTTCTCGTACGAATGACCTCTTCGGCACTGTAGCCTCTGATCCTTCTTCTTTTTCTAACCAGTAAAGAACTGGCTGGTTATCAGTAACGATGGATCTCGATATCAGATAGACATCTAATGACCATACAGGATCCGTAGCTCTTCTACGCTCGCCTCCTTCAACCTCGCCAGGAAAATACAAGTATCGAACAGGAGTCATATTTGGAATAACAGGCTCTGAGGTTCCTACTAATCTTCTGCCGTAGTTCTTCTTGTTTTGCGGCACATGCTTTAGTTTAATAGCCTCTGATGGCTTCATTTTAATCAGTCTTGTTACTGTATTATTCATCTCTTTGATAACACTAGGTAGTCACTCTACCCAGCGATCTTTCAACGGCGCGGTAAGCTTGGCAATTTTTTCAAGGTCTTTTGATGGTTTCTCTTTGAAATCTTTTCTTAGAAAGCTTCTTCTGAATCTCGGAGTAGCAGATATTAGTTGTAGTAGTCCTTGCTCTCTTGTTTTTTCTGTGCGGCCTAGCTTGTTGGGATCATATTTGAATAAGTCTAAGGCTTCAAGCCTTAGTTGCTGGTCAACTGACAAGGAATCTATGAATCTTTCAGAAAGTTTTCGATCGTTAAACAAGAAAGGCATTACTTTCTCTGTTAGAATCTTAGTCTCAGGCAGTGGTAAGTCCTGGGCATAATTGTACGAAAACAACCTCTCTCCCAATGTTCTGTTGAATCTTTCAACTACTGATTGATCTGTATGTATCCTAGGGTTTCCGCGACGTATCTTGATTCCCTTTCCTGCGGTCCTCTGTTAGTTGAACCTAAGAACTCTCTACCAGGATCTACCTGTAGTAATTTAGGAAACGTTAGTGGGCTTCTCTTGTAAATTCTTGAAAGCGCCTCAGTTACTTCCTTTGAATTCTTTGTTGTCAAAGGCTCGGCTTCTTTATATCTAGAAGCAACGTCGACAACTGTCAGAGCGTATTTAAACAATTTGTCGCCGACTCTGTCATGTGGTAAGTAAAAAGATCTGCCTGATGGACCTCATTCGGTGTTGATATTGTCAGATGAGGACTTGGTATTCGTTTAGGTGGTGCTTTGAATATTTGCCAGATTGGCTGTGCCTCCAGAAACTTCCTTGCTGTAGGTATCGAAACCTCGGCCTTCTTAGCTAATTGTTTTATGGCTGCGTTGCCTTTCCAGTACCCACCAGGACTAAAATATGCTTCCTTGAGTCTATTATCAATGTCTGTTACTCTCGCAGCTCTCGCAGCAGGCTTTTTGGCTACTTTTTTTTACGACCAACACCAACCTGCACACCGAGTCCCAACTTCTGTTTACTTTGTATGGTATTCCTAGCTAAAGAATGACCCCATTGTCTTTGCTTCCATGGTACAGCATCTAAAGCTTTTACCATCTTTCTGTCAAGCTTCTCTTTTACAGTCTGAAACTGAACCACCAAGTCTCTCACAAACTGAGTAGTCGACATCATGCTGCATTGCTATAGCATCTGTAGGACCTGTAGGCTGTTCGTAGATCTCAAGTATTTCACCAGTATTCGGATCGTATCTTAATTGCTTGTCTAACGGATTACCAGGTCCTGTATACTTATGGCCAGGCAGTGTTAGTCCTTTCTTGGGAGCTACCTTTAATATCTGTTTGTGAATATCGATCCCAGAGCCTTGCACTGTTTTTCTTTTGATGAATCTAGCCTTCCTAGCACCACATGAAGCACACTCAGTGTAGTAGATAGGTTGCCCATTAGCTGTATATTCGAGTTCTTCGCTACCGGGGACGTTTTCTGTATAGGTCCGCTCTCGAACACAGTATGTTCTGTCTACCAT
>JAOCPT020698598.1:0-16611 GCA_026546935.2 Palythoa grandiflora
GAACAAAATAAAAACATTTTGAGCCTCAGATTGCTGAAAAAAATAAAGAACATTGAGCCTGAGCAAAATTTTACTGGTTCTTAATAAAAAAAAAAGTGTATTCGACTTTGCATTAGTAAAGTAAATATAAATATGTGCAGTTAAGACTTTCTTTTATAAAAAAAACGTCTCACATTAATTACTCAGAAGAAATATTTTATGTGCAAAGAAAAGTCTGTTTTAGTCAGCAACCATAATTCAGTTTTTCAGTTATAGTTTATAGTTCGTACTCATGAGTGATTTGTGAAAGCTGCGACTATCGCTGCTCAACACGTCCAACACCTATTATCGCAAATGAGCAATTTAGGATTTCGCTGTCGTTGAAATAAAGAAACTCAAAGATTTTTGTATCTGTGCACGTTCGAAGCCGTATAACAGTAGACTTGTAAAGAAAGCACAAAAACATACAGCAAAAAAATTAAAAAGCAGTCGCAAAGAAGCAATGGGTCAAGTAAAAGATAGACAGGTCAACGGCATCGAATGCAGAAAGGTGTTAATTGCGATATTGTCAAACCATTAATATCGATGATTAAACTTTTAAAATTAGCCTTATCTTCAGTAGCAAGCAAACTTTTATATTTTTTTTCGTTCACTCATTCAGCTCCTTCTAGTGAAAATTTTTGTTAGTTTAAATTTCGAAAAATGCAATTGGGAAACAAAACATTCTTGCCACGTTTATCACTTAATCAGTTAATGGATATATTATTGTAACGCAAAAAGAAAGATTGCTATAAAGTAAAGTTTCACTACATTTTTTTTTGTAAACCATGTTGTACATAGGTTGATTTATTCTCAATAAGATAATCTCGACATTCTCGGAACATTATTTAAACTACAGTAGCAACATTTGTTAATCAAAGTTTTTTTCATATCATGACAACTGTGGATTAAGTCTACAAAGCGGACAATGGCATGTGCTCAAGCATGTATATGTCAGTTTTGATAGATATTAAATAAATAAATCATGAAAAACTATTGTTAAATATTGATAGTACTGTATCTATCTTCTCTGATTTGCACTCCGTTCGCGCCATTGTCCGTATTAATCCTTCTGTTATTAGTTAAGCAATTTGATTTTACTTTAGAGGACGTCGACAAATAAAAAAGAAATCAGTAAAATAATGTCGAATGGATGTTAAGGCTGGTTTTCATATAGCCATAAGCACCGGTGACCGCAGTGCTGGGACATGCTGCCGGTTCGTCGTTTGTAGCTTGGAAACAACCAGCTCTGGAGTCTGGGACACGTCGCCGGTGCAGGAAGAGCTAAGTTGAGTTTTAAAACTCTTTCGGTCGTTACGGCACCGCGGACAAGAAATATTTTAAATGAAAACAGCATTTTTCTGTTACGCTTCGCCGGTCACA
Organism: Palythoa grandiflora; assembly: GCA_026546935.2. Taxonomy (NCBI): domain Eukaryota; kingdom Metazoa; phylum Cnidaria; class Anthozoa; order Zoantharia; family Sphenopidae; genus Palythoa; species Palythoa grandiflora. Next base: position 1,402 of record JAOCPT020698598.1, read on the forward strand.
GAACAATAGGAATACCGTATTTCCTCGAATAAACGCCGCGGCGTTTATTAGATTTTTCACGATTTGGGTGCGGCGTTTATTTGAGGGCGGCGTTTGTTTAAAATGCTGTCTAACTTTACTTTAAAAATAGGGAAAAATTGATACAGTTCTTTTTCTGTCTGTACGGATCAAGCTTTACAGTTTCAATGCTACAACGTGTTGCGCATGTAAACGCGTAAGAAATAAGATAAATTGGATACTCCAGATTTTTTTCTGTGCCTTTCAAACTTTAAGTTTACAGTTTTAAACAACTCCGCTCCGCGCTTGTAAAAGGTGAACGTCATAAATTTGATGTTTCAGTTTTTTGTCTGTTCCAGGGTGCGGCGTTTATTCGAGGACGGCGTTTATTAATATTTTGGCTCACAGGTGCGGCGTTTATTCCAGGGCGGCATTTATTCGAGGTAACGCGGTATTGGGACTTGTTGCGCCGAAAGTTTGACCGATTTCAAATCATACCCAACAACATCCAACAAGTCACAACAGGTGTCAACATTCTATGAAAACGGACACAGCATGTTTATCCCAACCATGTTGCGTATTGTTGGCCAACAGTGTTGTGTCCTTTTTATTTCCGCTACTCATATATTACTGGTAACCTACAATCTTTTTTATTTTTAATATTAAAACTCAAAAAGGCTTCATTCAGCAGTTATTAATCACGGATGGATAACAACTGCCTGAGATGTTGCTGTTGCGAAGCGCAACAAAGTTACGCCGGCCGTTTGCACGGAACTCACAACAATAGAGACCTTTAGATCGAGGTTTTTGGAAAAATCGGCAAACGGCAATTTCCCGTTCGGCGTTTGAGGTACGGCGAAACTTTCGCATTTAGACAACGACGTATTTCGAGGACAGCCATATTGGATTTAGTACAAACGAAAGTGGGCTCGAGAAAATATAAACAGAGTACTCTGCATACAATTTCAACTCACTTTTTTCATTCAACATCAAGTTAAATATCCCCTTCACATATCTGCACTATGAGAACGTGTCGAAATTAAAAATAAGACGGGAGAAAAATCTTGAGGGAATTCACTTATGTTAAAATAGTCTACCTGCATTCGACGTAAAAAATAAGAAATACACACTGCGCTAGTTGCTTAATAGCATACAGTAACCACAGGTCGGCTAGAACAATATTAGGGTGGACTATTAGATTTTTGAGGGGGAGGGAGGGAAACATTTTTTGATGCACGATAATTTTTTTTCTGCTAGACTCGAGACTTTCCGGACTTGCTCGTATTTTTTTCTTTGTGGTGTACTTGTGCACGATATTTTTTTCCTTATCCAGGTTATGCTCGAATTTGTTTGCTTATTTATATATCCCCCTCTCCCCTCCCCCAAAATATAACGGGTCGGCCTGTTACAACAATTTAACTGTGTCATCAGCAATACCCGGCGGTCGTTGTCAGTTTTCAATGGTGTTGATGTGCATTTCGTCACCCATGCGGCTGTTCATTTCCTTATTCTTACAGTGTATAATGTTTGTATTATGAAAAATATTTGTTATTATGGATGATAATTTGGAATGTCTGGCATTAGGTTTAATTTCATTTATTATCTAGATCAAATTGTATAGATGAACATTGAAAATATTAATTACAATAAAAAGCCAAAGCCAGAGGCAAGAATGATAAGGATTTGACTGTTGGTTCCTGCTGACTGCTCAAGAGTCCAAGTATTATCAAACTTAAAAAAATTGCGAACTTCTTAATTCCTTGATAAAACAGAAATTTTCTGAATCTACATTTCAAGACAACGAAAATGAATGGTCACTTTATAGAATTTTAACCAACGGTTCGAAAGTTGAGACATTCTTTCTTTATCAGAAACTGGGTTTAAGAAGAAAAATATGGTCATAAAGGTCAAAACAAGGAGAAGCTTATGTGGCAAAATTAGAGCGTTTTTAATATTCATGCAGCAGAGTTTTGGCCATTTCGTTATTTGAAAATCCATTTTGGATGGCGCATATGTTTTGATTGAGACATTACTGGTTATCATTTACTGATAAAACTTCCTGAATCAAACGATTTATGCTACTAAATATGAATAAAAAATGAAAATTTCGGTTTCGATGCAAATGCCAAGCCCAAGGTCAGATGTGAAACTGAAGAATTATGTTAATATTAATGATAACAATATTTGTTTTGAAAGCAGTTGCTTTAAAAGCACAAAGTTTTAACTGTTACGGTTAGCTCTACATGTAAGTCGTCCATTGGAGTGATTACACTCTGCATGTTTAATCTACTGGGATATTGCTTATTAAAAATCTTTTCTTTGACTTAAATTTATCTTTGGAAAGAAATGGCATTGTTCTTTTGTTTTGTTTTGTTTTGTTTGATAATTAATTTCTGTTAAGAACACGCGCACAGGAAGAACGCAAAAAAGTATTTAAGATAAAAAAAGACAGCCATTTTCTTTCAGCATTCATGTGTAATTACTGATTCTTTACGTGATTTGATTAAAAGATATTTTGAGACAAGGAAAAATATCAGTGTTACTCAAAAGAGAGTTTGTGACTTAGTGCAACTTTTAAGTGTAAAGTTAGCAACTGGAGTTTGACGAGCGAAACATAAAGCGAAACATTTGCTCAAGCATGGCATAAGTATAAAATTTGAACACACTCGGACAGTGAATGTGTGACCTTTCTACCCTAAAGCATATGAAAATTAAATTGATTGAATTTATTATAAACAATTCTAATTATAGAAAATGATACAGACAAAACATGATTGGCATGTTGCTTTAAGAGAATGCAATATCTGCTAAAATTGAATCCAATACCGATACGATTTTCCCTCATGCAGAGGCCATAATTAATCGCCGCCGCTTCAAGGCAAAGAGTTTACCACTGACATAACATCGCGTATTTCCTTTTCTTTGACAGCAACTCGCTTTAATACCATTGCACAGGTTGGCCTCAATTGTATAAGTGTGACAATTCTTGTAAACTTTATCTTAGCTCGGGGGAGCTTTTAGTGGTTGGAATTAAGCGAGTGTTTGTTTTATCTTAAACTCGAGAAATATTTGTTTGCTTTGTGGCCAAGCCGTCATCAGTGATTTAAATTTGATTCGAAAAAGCATTTTACAAAAGCTTGGTTAGATCTGTATTCAAAATGAATTTCTTCTTTCGCGTAGAAAGCGATGGCTCGAAGAAAGTCAAGCCCCACAAGGACTCCTTGATGATAACTCGTGGAAAGATTGGCGACAATTCAAGACAAAACTCATCCACGCTCCCTCGTTCAGGAAGAAAGCTTTCAAATTCGGTTGAAGGTGAGTTTTCTTAAGGTAAACTAAGCGGACAAATTAACTTGAAGTTAAATGTTTTCGATTGCTATGTTATTATTATTATACTGTTGCTACTCTGTTTTTAGGGAACTTTGTTTTAGAAAAATGTGTGGTTATATTAGATCCACTTTGTCGTTTCTAAAACAGCATTATTTGTAACAGCTCATTTTTTACGAACTCATAGCGCGTCAGATAGACATAATAAAAAATTGCTGTTGTCTTTGTACTTAGCAAAACCTTTAAGGCAACAAGTTTGCCATGATTGTCCATATGGGTACCATTAGTACTCAAGTTTGGCAATTTTGCGATCAAAAGTCAAACTCAAACGCTAGGTTTCAAAACTTATTTCCTTTTGGATCTGTCTCGAAAGCTAAGTTACAATAGAAGAATATCATTTTATATTCAATATACTTTTAAACAAAACTAAAAAATGGGTCAGAAAACAATGTTATCTTTCTTTCGATCGGACTTTCAACTCTTCAGACATGGTTTAAAATCGTGACGTTAATTAAATCTAAGAAATTTGTAGCTTGTAACGCAACTAATTCAGTGTACTTTAAACCAACCTTTACGCCGTACCTATTTAAGGTTATAAAAACTAATCGAAAACTTATTTTCTTAAGTTTTACTGAACCAAATAATAGAAGTGTTTAAGGTGCATCGATTTTGCATAATTGATGCTCGCAATTACAATTTCCTCATTGTCAGTGTCTCTTTGTGTGTGGCACTTCGCTCGATTCCGAAGAAAACCTCCTTTATGATGGCATTAAGAGCATTCTTTCCGAAACAAACAGGTTGCCAGGCTGCCTTGATTCTTTGGGGGAGAAAATAGCGCTGAAACATTCAGTTCTTGCAAGAATAGTATTATTGCTTCGTTGAGACTCTTTTCATAGCCTTATTATTAAATTATCAAGAAAGATTCAATATTTGTGTTATTGTGTTCCATTTTAGACTCTCGGACTCGCGAACATAAATTGCATTTGGATTAAAAACAAATTAGAATGGGCAGGAAAAAAACTTGTTTGTATTGTGTTAAGAAGTTGGTCATTGCATTTGTCACGAAACAAAATAGACATATGAATCGTAAACTGTTTTATTTGGAAGACGAGGAATCACTTTCAACTGTGTTTTTAAAAACAATTTCTTGACAAGAACTAACGAAATTTATGATGTAAGAAAACCGAAAATGTTTTTGCGACGAGTTTAGTCTGAGCCATTTTGAAAGTTGCCCTTGCATGAAATAGATTAACAAAACTCAAAAGTATCTTGTTTGGCCAATATGAGTTTCATTGTTTTTTGAAAAAGCGTATTTTTGATATAAAAGGTGGCTTATTATGTTTTTGTTTGACTGTCAAACTGAATTTCCCAATAAAGAATTTTTCAGTGTCACGTGCAGAACATTTGGCTTTTTGACTTTTGAATGAAAATTCAGTGTTGGTCTGCCTGCCAGGTATTTCCTGTCGTCGGTGTTTGTATAATACTCTCAAAAATCTAAACATTGAGTTTTACAAGTTGCTTTTAACACGATTAAATCGCTGGTATTAAAAGTATTTGCGAATTTTTCATAGTTTACGCTGTTCAGTTTCGAGTTACAGCATTTTAATTCAATGTATGTCCGATCGGTGTCATATTTTGTGGGATAAATCTTTTAAGGTTACCGTATACCTTCAGGGGTGTTTTGCGTCAAAACGATACAGTGCGTCAGTTTTAAACCGCAGATACCTAAACCTATATATCAAATTAAAACTTATAAAGCTGGCTTTCGAACTGTACTAAATGTTTTGAATTAAAATGAATTTTTAGATTTTTTACGTTTTCTAAAAACGAACAAATATGAAAATTGTTTAACGCGCGTAACGGTGCTCGACTTTATTCTACTTCTTCTTACGCGCAAAACCCAGAGCTAGCATCAATGTGGCACTGCCGAATTAGAAAACTCTGAGGTGTGTTTTTATCGTTGTTGCCATAGTTGCTGCTTCCGACTTGTGAAACCGAACGACCCACTTTTTACAAAGACACTCTGCACGGAGAAACCTATAAATTAAGTGGGGAAGGCCCACTACAGTCGATAATATTTTCCCGGGCAAATTTTTTTTGTCTGATTGATAAAAATCCTTTGTTTGTTTTGCACATTTTCGCTTAAATCAAAACTTCCGCTCATTCTATTTGTGAAGTGGTAACTTTGTTTTCTGCTACGCATTGTTTTCTTTTTTTTGTCTCAGTTCTTCTTTGTTTTTTTTTTTCTATTATTATGCAAACCACGTTGCTTTAGACTATATCTTTCATTACCTTTCCGTGCCGTGTAAAGACCACCTGTCTCGATTAGTCCCTATAGCTATTTACAAAGGGCCTTCACTGACCAATTTGCAATTTTTTTTACCAAAATATTAATCCTCTATGTTGTCATATATTGAGTGTAAATAATTTTGTTGTTGTTGTTGTTTGTTTGTTTGTTTGTTGCGTTTAGCAAAAGACTGAATTTATCCATTTGTATACATACAGGCATTTATATGTTATGTACACAGTGAAAGTTGAATGAATATAAAAATATGCTTTCACTTTTAAGCCTTAGCAGTTCCTCGTCGCAAGTCTCTTCCTGCTGTCGCGGACAAGATGCCTACAAATAAAAAAGACAAAAGCCCGAATGATTCGCCAAAGCCCAGCAGGCGTTTCGGTACAGCGAGAGATATCATCAAATCACGTTCTGGAACTGTTAACACGGTAGCTGCACCAAGCCCCAGCTCGTCCCGTAAACAACGGCCACAATCGGATCCACTGCCAGGAGAAAAGTAAGATCAGAAATATGCCGTGAATTCACGCAGTAACTAAAGAATCTAAAGTAAGACTTCAGTTTGCCGATCAGGTTTTCATTATTTAGTTTTAGAAATACCGTATTTATTCGAATAAGGCCAGACCAATTTAATGTATATCAACTGCATGCGTAAATGATTGAGTGTTTTTGTACAAATGGCCGTTTGTCGGTAACGCTATTGTTTATAAAGTCTTTGTTGATGATGGCTGGTCACGTTTTCAAAAATGTCATGTCATAAAATTGACCTTTATAGCTGTGAAATCTAAGTACAAGTACTAAACGTATATTAAAAAACCAGAACGCGGTTTCCTTTTCGAGAGAATAATAACTGATGTCTTTCTTGACACGGGCCTGATTTATGTGAATTACATTTTTTTTTTTTTATTTTCCTTTTTTTTCCGAACGACCGACCCAAATTACTTTGGAAAAAATCCGTGCCCCAACAAATCAATTTAGTTTGGCCTAAGTTCCGCTGCGTTTCTTAAATGTTTCCTCTCTCAATCACGGCGCTTATTGAAGTAATTACAGTAACAAAATCTTAATAATATGTTTCCAAAAGCTCTAATATGTATTAAAAAATTTTAGCGAAATGACGACTTTCTTTATCTTTACATGTTTCGGCGGGCTCATGCCATCAAAGATCCCGTCCCAAAGGACTTCGCTTACAAGTCGTCTGTAAGTTAGTTTGCCCTGGTTGTAATGCCAGCTCCCTTGGCGAGACTTCCCGCCACTTTTCGACACGTGTGCTGGAGCAATGTCGTACGATAAAGGATTGCACAATCTTAAGCATGTTAACCAATTACCATCATGCCGTGAGAAGTGTTCTTGAGAATGTTTTACAATCATAGATGTAGTGAGCACTAGGTTCAGCCAAGAGGTACGCTAGGCCTTCGCTAAACTAACAGCGATTGTATTATGCTTAGTTAGATCTCGGCCACTAATCTTTTCACTTTTGTTTTCCGTGTTTATTATTGGTATAATTTTTTTCTATTATATTCTGTACTATTGTATACATTCTAAGGTCGGTATTAATTCAAGTACCGCAATCTGCATCTAAACCTTTTAAAGATCTGCAAAAATGAAGAATGTTGTCTTTTCGATAAACATTTTTAAATCTAGAAGTGCTTTTAGTTTTAATTTTAAATCTATTTGTGACGTTTGTCGATGGCAGAGCCAGAGTCCCACTGGCCCATTGCTACTGAAATCAGTCATCTAGATTTTCGAGACTATCACCGACTGCGAATTGAAACGTCACAAGATGGCGGCGCGCAGCAAATTGAAACTGTAGAAGTCCTGATATGGTTACAGGCTAAAAGTGTTTTATTCAAAACCTTTAAATAAGCCCGTAGCAAGACAGATGTTGTGCTTACAAATTTTCAAATAAGATCCTTAACTTTTAAGGTAGTATTTTAAGAAAATATGAATCATCAATTCCACTCTTCCTACTGCCTAATATTTTGTTTTGTGTGAGTTATGTAAGCAAACGTTAGGTGCTCACAAACCAAATGCATTATGGAACTAAAGATATTGCTGAATTATAGATCAAATAGGAAAGTTTGGTGAGAGGTTAGAATAACAAACTCCATTACAATTTGATGATTTCATAGTTACATATATTATTGATATCATTATCATTGCCGTCTTCTTCGTAAATTTGAAAATAAAGTCGCTATTCGTTTTGCTTGCAACGTACGAATTGTTATAAAGACAGTTCCAGCTATATATAGCGTCGTTGTAAGAACAGTCTTCCCCACCAAGTTCGTTGCATGTGCGGAATCTGTAAGTGAATTTCCAAATTTGCTTTTAAATTCCACTTACCAAACTATCAGTGCGTCCATATAAAACAGACTTTCAGTTGATAATTTAAAATAGTATTTTTTTATTATGTTAAGATTATATTAGCATTTACTACGTGACGTTTTTAAATACTGAAGATGAACTGAGCTGATGATCATCATCATCTTTGTCGCTATCATTCTAATATCATGATGATAATTTCTAATGGTATTATTATTGTAATTCCAAGCACAGCTAGTCACCAAGATAACCTTCGTTTTTAGTATCAAAATGCACTTATCATATCTATAACCATTATCCTTAACTTTTTTCGTATCCGTTTCATTATTAAACTTGATATCACATTTCTTCACCAGAACTCAACCTGCAAGAAAGCAATCCTCGTCAGTTTTTAGCAAGTTCTCTTCAGGTGAGTTAAATTATTCTTTAGTTACTGTGATTGTTTTGTAATAGGTATTCAGGGTTTGTACAGGTCGCCTTAAAAGTTGTTGAATTAAAAACTAGAATTTTAAGGCTTTTAAAAGTACTTAAATTTGAGAACTAGTGCTTCAAAGTACTTGATTTTTGCAAGTAGTTTTTCTTTGGCAACTTTTAAGTTGAAAATTAATTATAGTATCTTTATGGACAAGCTGAGAAAGGGAGCGAGAGTTTACATTTTGTGATTCTAATAATACAGATTTTCTGCATTTAAGATGAATAAAGTCGAAAACATCGAGGACTACTCTTTGAAAGTCCTTAAATGCGATATAAAACATGGCCTTTAATGTCCTTGAAAAAAACTTGAACTTTGTCTTCTGGCTTCCGCACTTCAGGTTATTGAACCTAACTATATATTTATCATTTACAATTCGTCAACAGATTTTTCAATAACAACAGGAGCCCTGATTACTACCGATGAAGTATTTCTACCAATGAAATTAAGTGATTGCGCTATCTAAAAGAAATACGTTTAAATTAAATCACGATGAAGGTTTCAGTTGTCGAGAAGGCCGTTAACATAAAGTCTCATGCAAACGGACTTAACAAGTCCCAGCATTGTTAGACCAACAATTTTGGAAGTTGTTGGCAATTTTTACGTGGTGAATGCGAACGCAACAATTCCCAACATTCTTGGCGATCGTCTAAAGGACCAATGCATGTTGGTACAATAATCCGACAATGCGCGTGCGCAGACGTGTGCACGAGGCCAATATTGTTGTGATTTCCATGCAAGGGGGCGCAACGTGTTACCGGGATGCTTTGCCGGTCTCAAAACATTAGAAATGTTTGTTCTTGCTGCGCTAAAACGCAACAAAATCCAAAAAGTCACAACATGTCATGCAAATGCACGCAATATGTCGGGCTAAACAATAATGCGGGCCAATAATGCAGCTTCCGTTTGCACTGGTCTTATGATTATTGAATATGAAAGAAATCTGATTCTTTAGATTATATTATGCAAGGATGTGAAGCCAAGAGTTTTAAGATCAAGATGGAAATTAACGCTCATTATATCATACTCGCAGGTGTCAACCAAATGAACTCGTGAAAAAACAGCACTATAACCAATGCAGTAATACAAGTGCACACGCAACTTTATATTCGTTTTGTAGCCGTCTAAGTGTCGTTTGCTTTGTTTTAGGTAAATCCAAGACTGCGGAAATTGAGGCCCTTAAGCTACAACTAAAACAGTTTGGAGATGAGAAGGAATCACTTCGGGAGAAAATAGTAAAAATGGAAACACAGCTTGAGATAATACCAGTCTTGGAGAAAGAAAAACTTGTCATGGAAAGACAAATGAATGATGTTGTGCAAGAACGAGAAAAGGTAAAGTTAGACCTAAAAGATTCAAATGAATCGTTGAAGAAGCTTGAGACAGATGTTAAACAACTTTCAACTCAGCAACAACTTCATCTGGAAGAAATTGAAAAGGGACAAGTGGAAATGGATGCAATCTTGGATGAGAAATTAACGCTTGAAAAAGCAAAAATAAGTTTGGATAATGATAAGAAACAATTGTGTCAGCAATTGGATTCCCATCTGGAAAACTTGCAAAAAGTTACCAAGGAAAAGGATAAAATTCTAAATGAAAAGTGCACGTTGAAGACTAAATTAGAAAAATTATTACTTGAACTTGGTAACATCAGAAAGTCAGTTATAGATTTGAAAGAAAACAATATGAAACTCCGAACTGAAACTGTGGAAAGTGATCTGGAAGTTCGTAAAACTTTAACGTGTTGTGTAACAACTTTTCAGTCTTTAGCACATGAAGTGGAAAAGCGAAGTTCTACTGAAATGCATGTATGTGCGACTTCCCAAACAGATAACATTGATATGAGCAATGCTAATACACAAACTGATATCGAAAGTGATAGTTTGTCAGACAGAGCAGATATTACAAACGAGGAGTACGATGACCTGCTTGAAGAACTTGAAGACAACAAAGAAGAAATCGAAGCTTTGCAGAAAAAGATTAAAAAAATCGAAGAAGAAAATAATGAACTTGTGGAAAAATTCGAGGATGCGGAACTAGAATTAGAAAACCTAAGAGGTAAACGTCAGAGGAAGGACATGTCAGACAGTGAAGAAGAAACGCAGGAATCTTCCCATTTGGTGGACGGCTTAAGCTGTGAGGAGTGCCAGAGGTTACGGGAGGCTTTGGATTCCTTAAAAACGGTCTTTTGTATACAACAATCCAAAATGGAGAAGCTATCCGAGGAAAATGAAATACTGGAGATGGAACGCAGCGATTTTGAACAAGAATCAAATTACTTAAAGAATGTTCTATCTTACAGGAAAGATGTCCAAGATGCGCAGACGTCCTTCCAAAAAAATAAAGTGAAAAAAGTTGAACAGCTAGAATCTAATTTAGATGACGCCGAACATAAAGTTCGAGAATTAGAAGATGAAGTCTATCGGTTGCATAAAGAGAAGCAGACATTATTAATGAGTATTCTGAATTTAAACGATGAAGATGGGGCTGACGGCGATGGGAAAGAAAGCGTTGAAAGGAAAGAATCTGATACCGCTACAGACATTCCTCACATAGGGGAAGGTTCATCCTCAGGTGTATCGAGTAGCGATTATTCTCCTATTCTTATAAGAACGGAAATTCCTGTTAAGACGGAACCCGAAGGCTCAGAACTGAACAACGATGGTGATACTGAAATTGATGTAGCATTTAATCACGAAAGTAAACATCTTAAAGATCAAATTAAGAAACTGCAAGAAGAAAATGAAAATCTGAAATCATCACTTTCAAATAATAGTAGAGAAGTAGATTTCGTTGACGGCCCTCGCGCAGAGATGTTTGAAGGTGAAAATAAGGCAATTGAAGAGAGAACACATGTTGAAAAGAACTTGTGGAATGCTCAACTCAAAGCTGTCGAAGAAGAAAACAAAAATCTAAAAGAGTCCTTACTGCGAGTGGAGGATGAGAAAATGGCCCTTATAAAGTGCTTGGAGATGGGTAGCGCCGGGTATCAAACCTCTAGTCCACATACGTCGAACGCAGCCAGTCCAATCGTCACTTCTGCTACGGAAGATGAAGATAGAGAAATATCCAGAGATGCCAGCTACATACAGTCTATTGTCGGGAAGTTAAGGCGTCTTTCCATGACATCAGCAAGTGAGTACGAGTCTGAAATTGACAAATCCGGCGGAGAAGAACTGGAACCAGGAAAGCGACTTGCCCCTGAGGGCAGCCCACCATCTTCGGAGAAGCGGCCGCGCGATGGTAATGAACTTGCACGCATTGTAGCCTCTTTGGAGACGGATCTTGGGAAGCTCAAGAAGCATATGTACAAAAAAGATCACAATTCCGGTTGGTATTATTTGGTAAATACTGTTTGTGTAGTAGCTGCGACAGCTAAAACCTGTTGGAGGGGCCGGGGCGGGAGAGGGAGGGAGCACGTCAAAAAGAAATTTCTAAAACGTATTTTAGCTTTGTAACAAATTTTCAAACCTAGTTATTTTTGAAACGAAACGTAAGAAATGGAAAGGAACACTTTAATACCGAATATTCAAAATCGCACTAGTCATAAAATCATTTCTATTGACAAACGTAAAATTTTTGTAACTGTACGTCAACTATTTCCTTAATTTGTAATTGTCCTTGTATCCTTTAAGGCTGGTTATTCACACTCCGTCATAAGCTTAAGCACAAGCATAGATATAGACGTAAACATAAGAAATCTTTGTTTGAACCAAACCAGCATAAGAATAAGCATAAGAAAATGGAAAAATCTTCTTTTTTATGCTTAAAATGTTTATGCTTATGTCATACAATTGCAAGTATGAACCGGTCTGACAAAGCATAAGTTATATATCTGCAGTTTTTCTGTTAGCAGAAAGACGAAATTATATAGCCAAGTCCTCCCCGAAGAAACCAACAAATATGGCGGTCATTTTGTTCAGCCATGTTGGATAACTAAGAAACGCATGCGGGTAACGTCAGTATGCATGCACAGTAGAAATTCATTCCTTATGTTTATGTTGGTTCGGTTCACACATAGAATCCTTCTACTTATGCTTATGTCTATGCTTTTACTAGTACTTGTGCCAAAGTGTGAACTAGCCTTTAGAGTGAGTCGGCAAACGAGAAGAATCAATTCATCTACTTTGAATTAAGCACGGCAGAGTACTTTGAAAAACTACAACTGGAAGCGACCGAATAAAACGCAATACTTTCGAAAATATCGGATTTTCCACTTTTAGGACAATCTTCGGAGGTTGTCCTAAATTGTCGAAAATCTTTACCCGAAAGTGTCGTGTTCCATTTGAATTCGGACCAGAATTACCAACGCTTTTGTTAAATGGAGAGCGCCCATTGTTTTGAAGAGAAAGATTCCAGAATAAAATTACAAAAACTTTTATGAACTTTTCTACTCGGTAAGCGTCTATTCTCTTTCCTTTTCAGCCACTTTCAAGCTCAAACAAATGCTCTAAATCCCCCCAGGCTTTGTCCTAGTAAAGTTCTTGCAGCATCCCCTACTCACTAAATATATATACAGTATGCGGTGGCATTAAAACAAACAACTATTCGTTACTATCAATAAAATGGAGTTAAATATTTTCCAGCCGACCCATCAAAGCTGCGACAACCATCCCTATTTCTGACGCCCTTACATTATCACCCCCTCCTCCTCCTTCTCCTCCTCCCCCTCTTCCTACTCCTCCTTTTGCTCCCCTTCATGCTCTTCATTAATGAAAAACCCAAAGATTAAACATTTCTTTTCATCGTAGGATCAAATCGCCGGGGCTCCGTGAAAGGACCAAAAGGGCAAATGTTGAGGAGGCATTCCACTGTTCACGAAATCAACTTTGCGAAGACAAACTTGGAAAGAGTGTACCGTGAAAAGCGGCACTTGAAGGATGAAGTAGATTCACTTCGCCGTTGTCTTAACAGCAGTCATCACACACGGAGACGCGTTTCGGTGGTGGAAACCCATCATGCAACTATAAAGACTTTTGACGACCTCCTTCAGAAATCCGATTTGGAGTTGAGGGAGTCAAATGCCAAAGTTGCAAGACTTGAGCTAATGAATGCAGACACTGAAGAAAAATTGAGAGAAGCGGAAGCTCTTGGGGAAGATTTACGCAAGGCTGTGGTGATATCTAACAACATTGCAACAGAAGAGAAAGAAAAAGCAGAAAAATTGGAGGAGGAAAAAAGTGCTTTACTTGCTCTTGTCCAACAACTTACATTGAGCAGGATGGGCGGATCGATAGAAGATGGATCTGATCCCGAGATGAGGCACGCTAGGAGCGATGACGATTGCAGTGAAGGGGACAACTATGAAACCTTAAATGCCGAAGAAGTTGGATCAGAACCGGAAACTCCAGGAAGGAAGAAGTCCACAGAAAGGGAAAGGTCAAAAGTAGTGGCTAGAGACAGAAATGGCAACCTAATAGGCAGGCAAATAAGTACGGAAAGTGGTATGAGCAATATGGAATATGAAGATGATCGACAGAGCAGGCACAGTTCATTTGCGGATGTTTCGGAATTGGATAGCGACGAGTCCGTAGAAAGCGAGGAAGAAAGCAATAACAAAGAAAACCCTCACCAAAGAGAACGCAATGGTGATTGCTCAGAAGATGAGCAATACTCAACAAATGAGGATTCAACCTAATTAACCTGGAACGTTAAACTTTATGTTGTCACCTTTACAATCGATTTTTGGGCATTGGGCTAAACAACACTATTTTAACCCCGTGCCCGGAATTATGTACAGCAGTAAGTTATAACTGATTTCTAAACGGAATATCTAAAATCTGTAGCTGATTGTAGCAAGATGTTTGTTTGATTATTCTGCCATCCATTTCGGCTTTCCTAAAACAATTCGTAAATATTTCAAAATTAGAGGTTCGTCCCACCTAAGATAATCCAAGATGGAGATGGTTTTGATTCCTGTTTATCTTGACGGTTTCCGAATTCCATCAGCTGGTGAAACTGTTTCCAGCATTCTCCAACATTCGGAATTCTGTTATCCCGAGGCTGGATTCTCGACCCATCGTCAGGTAAATTGTTTCAATGCATTATGGATTCCTGAAGCTGGTGACTTTAATCCAGCATTCTTTATTTTGGTATCCTGATGATGGATAACGGATTCCATTAACTGGTGAAAAATAACGAGAGAGAAAGAGACCTGAAGACGGGTAAAACTATCAAAATACTAAAAATAGATTTACAGTTAAATTATAATGCGGTGTGATAATAGCCTCATGTAATCGGTTTTACTTTTGTTACTATAAACGCATCTACTACACAGATACGAGTTGTTTCCAAATTATTTTCAAATGCTAATTTATAATACGATTTTTTGTCTATATATGTAAGCGTTCAGATTGTCCCAATCGTCTCAAAAGGTGTCGAGGTTATTGGGACGATCAAATTGAAACCAGGGACGCTTACCTTTTGCACAAAAAAAAATGGAATTTTCAGTCAGTAGTTAGTAATTAAACAACACAGTTCATCCCACTAAGAAAAATTTTTTGAAAAATGTAAAACCATAGACGTATTTCTCTTCTTCCATTCCAAACGAAATATCCAAAAAATTCTGCCCTATTCGTAACAATTGGCTTGTTTCAGGCTCCACTGAACGTGTTTTCAGGCCTTGTCCACACTAGTGCGGATCCAAAAGTATTTGGATCCGTTTATACCGAAACGCATAAATTGATTCGCGTCCACACTAGCGTTTTCGTATCGTATCCGGCCGGCCACACTAAAACGCATCGAATTCGCCATGTCACGCTGTGTAAACATTTCATGACATGTCTATTACTTTTGCGCATGC
>JAOCPT020699056.1:0-16607 GCA_026546935.2 Palythoa grandiflora
ATAGGCAGTTAGTTACCCTTACTCGACTTTCTCTCTCGTCCGAAAAAAAACAAGAAAGAGCCGTTAATGAACCCTTGAAACAATTGATAAACAATATTTGCAGCTGCCGAACATAAATGCATTGGCCATCAATTGAGTATTTGCTGTTGTGCAATTCCTAGATCGTTTTAACCTGGAGTCATTTCCCCTTGGCTTTGTCAGAGCTGGAGTTCGCTTACCGTTGCAAAGCCAAAACAGAAAAAAGTAAGCCTTAATAAAAGTTATTTCTTGTCTTTTTTGCAATTCTTTTTTTTTAATATGTCCTTTTCCTTTAATGATGCCTATTTAATTTAATACTTGTTGATACCACGCCAATTTGTGATTGTTAAAACCCTTGCCACTAGGCGCTCGACACTTTCTTTTCAGAAAGTTTGTTTTTATAAGCTAAAACGTAAGAGTAGTTTGTACCCTGTGTTATTAAAGTGTCATTAACACTAAAAATTTTTGGCTTTAATTATTTAACATATAATTTTAAGTACTTCTGCGGGAAAATTTTTGAATTTGGTCAAATCGTGTTTTTCTACAGCGGCTCAAACGAGCAAAATTTTGGTTCACGACCACGTTTTCAGGGGACTGGGTTGTGACGTTATTCCCGGGCATCTGAATGAGTCAGAGTTTTGGCAAAGACTAGAAAATTTGAATTCTTCTTTACGGTTCTTTGAGTGATTCCTCCAGCGAATCAAATAACGATTACTAGTTCATCAGAGTTAAAGAACTTGCAACATGGACAACGAGAAATTTATAAAGAGATTTCAGTGCAAACTGTATGAGGATGTGCCATTGCAATGTTCAATTACCGACAAAGCAAGAAGGTCGGATTACGAGAAAAATTGAAATCGGTCATTAAATAAGAAGAACTACTAAAAAGCATTTTAATGGTCCACAAAAGTGAGCACGTGGTAAGTTAATTGGCCATGGAATAATTTAATTTCTATCGAGGTCGCCATCTCGCTATTCCAACATCAAATTCTTTAATATCTCAGACTATTCAAAGTTGCTGGCTTTCAAAAAATACTAAACATCAGACTTTTCATAAATTTATAAGACGTTTCACAAATACATTAATCTTGCTTTTAAATAGAAATAAAAGGTCCTCCATGTGTTGGATAAAACATATAGAATATACAAGCTAAAAATGTATAATAAATAGTTGAAACAAAAAATGTTTTCGATCAACTCGATCATATCAGTGTATAAATAATTAATGCAGTAATGGTCAGTTCAGTATGTACAGTAAATGATTAATATACTGAAATCTAAAAGAAAGCTCATTGTTTTAAGTGATTTCTTCAGGGAAAAGAAAAAGATGTCCAGAATGTTGATATTTGTTCATTCAATGTGGGTTTCAAATAGGCATTTTGCAGCTAGAGGTCACATGGTACAAAATACAACACACTGGAGGGCAAAAGAATATGCCAGACTCCACAGGGAAATGAAAAACAAAGAAAAATCGCACTATTCTAGTTAATTATGTTTTGTCTTGTAGTCTGACACATTCTTTTGCCCTCCAGTTCGGCGTACTTTGTACCACATGACCTCTAGCTGCAAATGGCCTATTAGCAAAATAAATAGCTTCTAGGGTTTGGCATTTGCACTACTAATTTGAGAAAACAAGGCGTTTCCAAGACAACGAATGGCCAAGATTAGTGAAAGAGTGCTAGGCAGGTTCTAGTATTCAGAAGTGTCATATATCAACGTCCCATCTTTTTCCATCTTGCATCAAAAGAAGAAGGTCAAGATGGCTGAGCCATGTTCTGAGAATGCTGAACAACAGCCTGGCAAGAGTGGCACAAAAGTGGACTCGACAGGGGAAGGGTAAGAGGGGCAGGCCCAAAATAACATGGCAGAGATCCGATGAGGCTGAACAGAAAAGATATGGGATTGACATGGGAGGCAGCTAGTAAACAGGCAAAGGATCGGTCAGCCGAAATGGAGATGTGCCACCTGTAGGCATCACAGGATAAGAAAGAAATCTTTTTCTAATCCCTAAAGAAATATTTTAACAATGAGCTTTATTTTAGACTTCAGTATAAATTATTACATATTGACATAACTGACCTAGCATCATTACATGAGCTACACTGTTCAAAGATGATAAAATTGATTGAAAACGTTTGTTTTTTAACTTAGTATTATAAACTTTTACCTTGCTTAATTATATCTTTTAAATTTGTAAACTATTATTTATTTTGCCTAAAATTTATAATTATTTTACCAATTAATAAAATACCAAAATTAATATAATTTCTTTTTCCCAGTTGCAAAAAAAGACTGATATATATGTTCATGTGTGAAAGGAATGCTTTTAATTACTGGTTGCATTTCTTTCCATGAACAAAAGCTAACCTGTTTTTTTGCTTCGAGATTAAATTTTCAATTATTTTCAATTTCAGATAGTATACACAATTGTGTGCTTATATCCTAGTGGGTTTTTACCTAGAATTTTATAAAAATTTATTTTCTTTCTCAGTCTGCAGAGTTTATTCTATATGCATGAAATCAATCATTTTAAACTAACCTGGCTTTCATCTGTTTCAGCTGGAGATGAAGCTCGGTTTTTAAAGAAAGCACAACGCTTGCCAGCTTTGTGTCTGAGATACTTTTGCAACACTGTAAACATCTGCTTACATCGGCCGCACTGAAACAGGTCAGGCTCTTCTTCATCATCCACTTCATTACCTTGAGATAAACAAAAAACAGTCTAATATTATGATAACAATAATCACTTACTGATATTCAATAATAATAATAAAAATATAGCTAAATCCTTTTATGAGTCTAAGAGGCCCATTGGAGCTGGTGCTTATCTCCGGTTTCTGTAGTGTTAAGCCGACGAGAGTCAATTGACTCCCACTGGGCGGGACACTAATCCATCGCAGGTTAGCCCCCAACAGAAGCTGGTACTCATTATACCGACATCGGGAGGATGGAAAGCTGAGTCAACTTTGGCAGAAAAGAAGGCCACACAAATGTTCAATACTTGGTTGAGTCAGGGTTTGAACCTGGGACCTTGTGGTTAGAAGGCAGAGATCTTATCACTGCACCAACCATGCCGATATAATTAACAATAATAAAAATAATAATGATAATAATAACTAGCAATAATCATAGATTAGTGAAGTGCATTCGATACTCTGCAAGTCCAAATTTGACCTAGATCAAAGCTAACGGTGGTTGTACCAGTAGACTATATTACATTATTACTGAACACTAATTTCAAATTCTTTACTAATTTTTTTGTCTTTTTAACCTTGCAGCCAAAGGCTGAATTGTGTTAAAATTTACAATGATTGCTTACTAACAGATATACCATATTTCCTCGAATAAACGCTGCGGCATTTATTAAATTTTTCATGATTGGGTGCAGCGTTTACTCGAAGGCGGCATTTATTTAAAATGCTGTTTATTTTTTTAAACAACCAACCATAACTTTACTTTAAAAATTAGAAAAAATAATACATTTCTTCATCTGGCTATATTGATCATGCTTTACAGTTTTAAACTACAACTTACTTGTTGCACTTGTAAACGCCGAAGAAATAAGATAAATTCGATTTTTCTGTTTGTTGTTATGTTCCAGGGTGCAGCATTTATTCGAGGCCAGTGTTTATTTATATTTTGACTCTCAGGTGCGGCGTTTATTCGAGGGCGGCGTTTATTTGTGGGCAGCGTTTATTCGAGGAAATACGGTATACAATCATGTACTGATGTAGCTGCCGTATATGTGTTTTTGCAGACTAAATAATTTTATACATGAATGAAATACTTGATTTTGATTATTTACTTTACTCCCTTACTCTATAATTCATTATCAACATTGTAATTTTGCACAATGACTGTTAATGTTGTTCAAAATTACGAGTTGCAAGAAAGTGACAGCAAGCTTGACAGTAGAGTTCCATTCTAACTCAGCACCCCCAATGTTATTTTTGCTTGCTAAATTAAATCTTTTCCAAATAAAGAAAAATAAAACTTTTTTTCACCTTTAGTACTTACTTCTTGAATATTTCAAATACCATAAAAACATTTAGACAAAGTTTATTTAGATATTTTGATTAGCGAATGAGTGATCAACCTAAACGATTCTTGCTGTTTTGGGGAAAGAAGCGATGACGTACATGCAAAATTTGTCATTGTGTCCGATATACAACATACACTAAATTGCCACCCTGCCAGAATACACTGAAATTTTGCAGTGGCTTTGTCTGCAAGCACTCTACTAGTGTCTGATCTTTCAGCACAAGATCAACTGCTACAATTCAGTTGAATTTACCAGGAGTTGAAGAGACGACCGACAGGCAAAATCTTGATCAAAACTCCTATACAATCTTCTGTTGCGATAAATAGCTCGACTCATATTATTAAAGCAAATTTAAAACAAACATTCACTCAGCTTGACTCAACACAATAAACAGAACACCGACATTGCAAAATTTCACTGTCAAATTATATGAGTCACCAGGTCACCACAGTCACATGAAATCAAGGCATTTCGGTCGCCCAGCAGGCCATACCAAAATCCCTCAAAACGGGACAGCACGAAGCCTGAGGCCGAGAGCAACAGCAAGGTTAGAAATGCATTCTCCTTTGTCGAATGCAATAATAGTAATTATTGACAGATGACAGTTCTAACAGTTGCCAAATTATAAATGTAGCAATTCTGGAAGATGGAAGGGTGAAAGTAAAGGAAGACAAAAAAGCAGAGAAATCCCAAGATCTTGCGAGAGAAATAATTATTTCGAAAGATGTGAGGTGTAAGGACAAAGGTGATACCCAAAGTGGTGAGGGTATTGGGAAAAATACTGCTGAAGGTTGAAAAAAACTGAGGACAATGTGAACATATCCATGGAATTGATTCAGAGATCTGCACTGTTGGGGATGGCAGCAATTCTTAGAAAAGTGCTTGAGAGGTAGACAGAAAAGGAAATCATGTAAAATGTAGGATATATCTTGGTTACCCTAGGCAACTGGTTGTTGTCCAGCAAGCCAATGAAAACCAGATTTGACACTATTTATCTGAGAGTATTAGCAAATAATAATATAATTAATATATAATATAAATCCTTTTACGAGCCTAAGTGGCCCAATGGAGCCGGTGCTCATCCCTGGTTTTTGTAGTGATAAGCGGATGAGAGTCATTGACTACCCCTGGACGGGACACTAATCCATCGCAGTTTAGCCCCCAGCAGAAGCTGCTACTCAATAAAATAATAATTATAACTTACAATAAAAATAATTTTAATAAGTTTTTCTTTATCCCTTCAGCCTATACATGTAGGTTATGCAATAGCACCCTAATTACTTGGGCTACCTGTGGTAGGCCGAGTCTAGGTTTGGGTTTTCTATCAATCTATCGACGTTGTTGAAAGTGTGTAAGACTGCGTTGCTTAACAATCTGCGGTATTGCTCTATAAGGTCAATCCCAGTTCCCTTTTTATCGTGCTCACGGTCAAACCAATATGGCGGATTAATTTTTTCCTAATTTTTTCCTAATTTTTTAATTTTTTGGGGCAGTAATAAACAAAAAATGATTACTTTTCATTGAGCTATGAATAGTTCCTGTTTATTATTGATAGCTGGCACACTTATTTTGATTAATGTAGGCCGAATGATCAAGGTGCCATTGGTTTAAAACCCTGAGATTATGTAAAACCTTTACAGCAACACGGTGAGTGCTAACGACGATACTTGGATCAAGAAACGAAATTGTTGCATATAGTACAGACTTGTTGCATCCGTTGTTTCATGTGACTCTCTTTGACTCTTCGCACTAGTTGATCATAAATGATTGTCAAGTGTTTGCCGTATAATTTATACAGTTTTGATAAGGTGCTTGAGGTAGAAGGGGATGGGTGTTTTAAAACTCAATTTTTGCCATAAATAAATTATGGGAGGCTGGATATATCAAATATGTATGATGACACATAACAGCCCATCATGTGACCATGACCACCATAATCTAATCAATTAAGTAAACAGCAGTTTTGAGTCTCAAAACATTTAAAATGACACAATTTTTTGTGTTTGTGGTCATTTGCTGGGTGCCTGAACTCATCATAGAGGGCTAAGAAGGCTTAAACTTTGTCAATTTCGAAGAACTGTATATTGGCACTGTGAATTTGACAAAATTGTTGGCATGCTTACTTTGATTGGCTGACGGTTTGTCATTCAGGGGAAAGGGGTACTTGCAGAAAATGCACCTCACCAGCTGTACTCTGCATTTTTGCAAGTTTGACTGAAAGAAAAGAGCATCGGAATGCTTTTTTGTACAGATTGGTAGCGTGGTCTGGGATTTTTTAAAAAAACTATACATTTGATGGAGGGAGACTGTCCTGCGTGAAAAGGATTTTCCCGTCATACAATGGGGCAGATCGGTGAAGTATGGATCCTCTGCAAAGTTGCTTGCTGAAATGGAGTGTTTGCAACCTGGATTTAATTGGTCCTTTAAGACAAATTGCATGTTCAGAAAGGAGAAGAGTTGTTTAATAAGGTTTCGTTTGTTGATGAAAAATAAAAACGTGAAATAAGTCTTGAGAAAGTTCTTCATTTTAGGTACATTTTGCATTTTGGTCTTGCTTGATTTTGCAATGAATAAGCATTTTGTGACTTTTTAGCTCCACAAGCCTTGTAAAAATTCAAACTTTTCGCTCATTTCTTTTTTTTTTAACTTTTTTTTACATCTAATACATACTTTAGAAGTTATAAATTTTGAAATTATGAAAAAACTTAACTACAGGATTTTGTAGGCTGCATGAATTATGCCTATGATCATATGGTAACACTTCTTTCAAACTGCATTTTTAAAATACGAACTTCTTTTGCGCTTAGAAATTGTGCAAGCAATATCTTTTATGCAATGGCCTAAAAACAGCAGATTCTGTTGCACTGATTTTGTGTAGCACTCAAATCACTATCAACGCTGGAGCAAAAAAATATATGTTTTTTTAAAAGTTTCAACTTCAAAGATTTTTTTCTCAGTATTAAAAGTACATATAGTAGTTTCATAATAATAGGTCATTGCGTAGATCTTTATAAATATTATCTGTAAAAAAATACCTCTAGATTCTCTTAGCTTATTCAAAGAGCTAGATTTTTGTTACCAGGAGAGGTCCTTTTAAAGACACATTACAGGATCTGGATCTGTTGCTATTAATAGTAACAAAAGAGCTAAAATAATGTGTTGTGGTACTGTTTTGTAGTGGATAGTTGAACTATAATAGCTGTTTCCATCAAATTTGTAAAAAAAAAAACAATTTTTGGTGAAAATTGGGTTTTTGATTGTAAAGCCCGTACAACCGATGAAAATCAATCATTGCTTACCGAACTAAGTAATCAAAGAAAATCAGCAATTTTCTTGATTATTGTTGATTGTTTCTGATAATTGATGAATATCGACAATCACAATGAGAGCAACCTTGATTACCAGCGATTTAGGCCAAATATAAATTTTAAAAATCCTGGTTTCTCATGGAAGTTTTTGAGAATATCAATGCAGCATGAGGGGTTTGTTTTTTTTGCTTTTCAGTGCACAAATAGAGCCTCTTGGATTTGCTTTTGGATGTTTAAGTGATTGTTTGCATTTCTGAGGTCCTTCAGCCATGATACTTATTCCATGTCACACTAAGTAGCCCGAGTAAACGCCTGTAGGCGTCTAGTGTACTTTAACTCAGCATACAGAAATTAACACTGCACATAACAATAAGCATTTTTATGCTAGGGACGTTAAAGTTGTCTAAGGCATTTTTAAAAGTCGTCTGAAGACAACTTTAAAATCTAGTATAAAAACGGAAATAAGACAGAAGCATTTAACATCTTATGACTTTATCGTTTTTTGTTTTAAGTGCATCTGGAAATAGGTGGTAGTTCTGGAAGATGCACTTTATAGACAACCTCAACGTCTAAGACATGCAATCAAAACAATTTTTTCAATAATAATCAAAAGAGAGTTCAAAATCGCCCCTCAAGTTTTGTGATTTGTTGGCCAAATCAAAATATAGTATTAATAGCAATCTTGAATAGAATACTAATATCTTTGTGGTGCTCAGTTTACCTCAAAAACTTCAGACAGAATTACTATGGTTATGAGAATTTTAAAAAATTGGAAAGGTCACCAAGTGTGTGTAGTGTTATAGCATTTTTCTTCAAATAAATCAATAAATGACATTCAATCACAACCCAAATGCTGTAGTTCATAGGCCATATATAGGCCAGTACAAACCATGTAACAATTCAATTCAATAGCTCAGTTTTCTAAAACCAGTGAATATAGGGCAGTATAGACACAGGGCAGTGTAACTTTTTTACAATACACTTTTTTCTGTAAAATAACCATTGAATTAGAGTTTCAAGATCAAGGTTTTGTAGTTTGTTGTTCGACAGTAAAATTTGGGTTTGAATAGAATAGATAATGTCTTTACAGTGCTGCTTACTGAAAAACTCCAGGTAAATTACAGACTAACTGTAAAAAATACCAACACTGATGTATGTAATATTCTAGCAGGTTTTTCTGTAAATTAATTTATTTAATATTTGGTCTTAAACTACTATGATATAATAAATAGCTTTTCAAATAATGCAGTTTGTCGACCAGTTCAAAGGCATTATATCCCGCTGGTTTTACAATTTCCTTGTAGATGACTCTTTACTTATTTTACATAGAAAGAAAAGTGTTTTGAACACCCACTTTACTAAAACAAGCAAATATATTAAACACAGGGCAAACTAGCATATGAAGTGATTAAAATAGACCCTCAAAATTGCTCCTTAAGTTTCGTATTTTACAGATGTATGTCACGAAAGGCTGATCCATGACTTACTTGCAAAATGTTTTGAATAAATACAGCAGCTGCAAACGAATGCCTATTCGAATTCTGAGGTACATTTTGGAATTTGATCAAATTTCAAATCTAATAATTTGTCAATTTTTTCCATAATTTTAATTGTTTTCCCTTGTGTGTGAATTAATTTCAACTTCCAATTTTAAAGAGTTTTCTACACACTCATTTAAGCCTTCTATCCATGCTCTACAGTGTGTTTGTATAAGTAACATAAGAATATAATTATCTTGGATCTGCAGCACATAAACCTTATTAACAGGAAGTGAAACAAAAATTGAGGTGATTGTATCTCTTATCAGCTGTATTTTATTCTACATCCCCCTCCTGCCTCCCTGCTTGTGCTATCGGGTAAATTATCATGCTTTTTAATGTCAGCTAGTACTTAAAATAAACACATAAAATCTACCAGCCTACATTGAATCAACCTGCAACACAATAATGGCACTGACACATTTGGATGGATTGAATTCAAAAGTTGGTTCACTTTAACACTGAACTAACCTGACCGACAGTCAAAAACAGAATGCAACTTCTTTACCATGAGGGAATATATATTTATCATGCTAATTGTATCATAATTAAGCTCTGATTAGATCTTCTAAGAAAACAAGCTGTCAACCCAAAATTGCAACAGTTATGTGTGTATTATGGCAGCAGCATTCTGACTCTTACACTTTTTATTTAGACTGTAAGATAACTTAATTGTTACATTTGTTTTGTTTTTTAAGTTCAAGGTAAAATTAAATAAAAAAAGTTAACATATTATCGATTAGATAAATAAATTTTTAAAGTTTCTCAACTGTGCCTCAAATTGGGATTTATTGTGTATTTTAGCCATAACTATAATAATTTCAATATTGTACATACATGTATATTGTAAGTATTTTTGATGATAGAATTGTGCAAACTGTGGGGCATCCTTTGATTTTGTTTTGTATATATATAAACAAAATATATAGTGTTTAGCTACAGTACAAGTATTATAAAGTTTACGCTATTATTCAATATAGTTTTTCTCCAGGTTGTTAGCCCACAGAAAGAAAAAAGACTCTTACACTTACCTGATCCCAAGTGTAGCATGACATTGGAGCAGTCTATACCGGATATCTGTTGAAGCAAATAAAAATGATATTGAACTTTACTAAAATTAACATTTGACATATATCTGGTAACAAGTTTGATGAGAGTTTTTTTAATCTTGTAACTAATGCAAGCAAAACATACAAAACACTGCTTAAATGCTCGCATATATAAGACTTTGCAACAAACCTATTTCACCATTAAAATTCATAAGCATAACTGATGAGCCTTTCGTGGCCTGGTTTCTCAAATGGCAGTGAAGTGTGTTTGAGAACCCTTAAGATTACTAAACATGAAGCACTTTTACCACAACATCAGTAAAAAAAGAGATATTAAATACAAAAACCACTGCTGTACTTTATTACTATTTCATGACTCTAAACACAGGTCTGAGAGTTCTGTTTCTACATTAATTAGCTACTATAAAAACCGAATTCTGTGCAAAATAAAGAGCTTTGCCCCAGCACATGCCTGTATTATATCTGTATATTTAATCTAATAATCTAAGTGCAAGGAGACTGACTGACTGTGATGTCAGAGTTTCAACATCACAACTTGAAATCATCTAGACCAATATAAAACCCAAATACTTGTGAATAACTTTGTGTAACTTAAATTCTCTCAAACAAAATTTCAGGTACTCTTAAACTAACACATTCAAATGGCTTAGAAACATGTTTGAACTCATATCATTTAACAAGGAAATTCTAAACTTAAATTGCATTTAACGTATAAATAATACAATATTATATGGTAAACAATTTTATGCAGAATTTTATGATCATGAATATAGAGCAAATATAAATGTACTATAATTATTAGCTGCCAAATGAAAGGCAAATATCGTGCATATCAAAGTTCTTACAAATGAACAATGTGCTCTCAATATCTTAAGATATGCTTTGATATAAATTCCTTCTATTAAGAACTAAAACATAAGTAAATCTCATTTCATTTAATCAAGTGAATTCAGTTTTTGCACGTTTTTTTAAATCTTTATTTGAATCAATTTTAAATGATGATGATACAGTATGTCATTTACTCATCAATTGAACATTATGCAATTAACCAGCTACTCACATTTTCAAAGCAAAATTTTCCAACTACATTTACAAAGCAAATTACAATAACTAAAATACTGTAAAACGTACAGCATTTCTGCTTTTGCTGACCTTAACACTGATCAAATCCAACTGGATACTCTAGTAGAGTCACCCCTCAACTTTAAAAGTTGTCAATAAAACCCCAGCCCTTCCCCCTACATTCCTCAAGCACATTATAAACTTATCTACCAAGTACCCAATGCAACACTGCATAATTTAAACCTCTATCCTGCAATGAACTTAAGTTTTTGCTTAGCATAAAGCAAATACAATTGAGAAAAATGGGTACTTTTATAGCAGCAAAATATATCACTATATAGCAAGCAGTAATGTAAAAAATTAAACCACGAGGCCAAATGGACTATGATTCTATTGTCAATGAGAACAAAGTCTAATTGGGCTATGCATTTGTTGTCCATGAGGCCAAAACGTCTGATTGCTTTGGTAGTAACTTACTAATTGATCAAATTTAAAAGAATGAAATAATTTTTAAGTTTTGTTAAAATTGTAAATTTTAAAATTAATTTGAACTATGTTTTTGGTTAGCATGGTCTCAGACTTATCACAAATTATAAGTGATGAAGTAGCCAACTGATCAAAATGCAGGATTTGTGATAGTTAATTAGTAGGTTTCTGCCAAAAAAATATATATTAATTTTTAGAAAATAATACATTTTAAACTGATTTGTAGCAAAAAATATGAATCTATAAGTTACCTGCAAGGATTATAGATGCTAAAAAACAGTGACTGGTACGTTATTTATAATGATTTAGAAAAATGATTAATTACATTAGATAATCAATTTAAAGTAAGTTTCAGTAAAATTAAAAATTAAATTAAAAGAAGCAAGAAATATACAGTACATGTTTTTGTAGGATCTGGCTGGAAATCAAACCCCAGCCTCGCTCCTTCACAGCAGACTGACACCTTACCAACCAGGTGGCATTTCTTGTAGTAATATTAATCATTTAAATTACTTTCCAAGTTTAAAATCAATTTTGAAAATTATTTGAATAATTTGACTTCAAAACAAGTACATGCATGTTGTCACTTGAATATTTTTGTACACATTATTTTAGATCGTCAGAATTGGTTAGTTTTGAAAAAGGAAATTTGAGAATGATAATACTATGTTGGTGAGCAGGGGAGTGTTAGTGCCTTAATCTTTAATCGTGATAATTCCCTTTAGGATTAAACTAATATGGCAATGGTGGTCAGTCAGTGCAGGTGAATTATAATGCAAAAATAAAAACTTTTACAGTGTAGATAACAACTAAAGTTATACTCAAACTTAAAATGTTTTAAAAACAGCAATGCTATAACAGTAAAAAATTTGTTTTGCACTTTGAGTTTGAAATAAGTTTGTTTTAATAAGAAATGTTATATAAGACCTGTACATTTTTTTGTAAGAACCTTTATTTATATAAAGATTTCAGGCTGAAAAAATCCAAAACTTAAGACTATATCAGAGATTTAGGAACGGCAAAGAACTTGCATTATGGATATAGCAAAAAATGAAAATAATTTATTTTTCAGCAAATGTAACTTGGGGAAACATCACCTATAATATTGACAACTTGTATGTAAATTTTACAAGTAAAATTTGCAGTTACATGTATATCAAATGGAAAACTTTGAATCTCAATGTCTGGATCGCAGACAGAAATTCAGTCCTCTACAATTCATAAGTGCAAGATTTGAAACTCTTGAAGAATAACTAACATACTAAAATTATGCTTTTGAATGAAAGTTTTACGAACATTAAGCTAAAACAAAAAGCTTGGCTGCCTAAATAATTCTGGTTTTAATACCGGAAATCTGGGAAGAACTCGGAAATGTAGTTATAACAAACTGTCATCTTTTGAACTTTCACCTCAGAATTTCAAAAAAAAAGTTTTAAAATGCTCTGAACTGGGATGTCGTTGGTTAGATATATGTTTCCCATTAATATTTTCTAGAATTTGTTTAGACTGGCCATTACAGTAAATAATCTTGAAACCTGATATATTCATGGTGTGAAATTAACAGGGGAAAACTGGAAATAAAAAACAATTATTTTGGTCATACACCAGTAAAATTGTTAATAAACAAATAACACATGGCTAGCCCGACAGGACCAGTTAAACTTTCAGAGCATTTGTAAAAGATTTTTAAGTAGTGCAACGCTTAGGTTTTTGAAAAAACTGCATCAACTGCATTGGCATTTGCATAAATATATCATTTCTACACGTGTATGAAAATGTTGACTATTTTACTTTATGATTTGGGCTGGTTAAATTTATCTCAGGCCAGCTAAAATCAACCCTGGGCTCGTTAAACAAATCCACTGGGCCAGTCAGAAAAACAATGAATTTTGCACCCTGATATTTAGATCAATTGTTGTTAACTTTTACAGGATTTTACGTATAGTTTTCAAACTGACTGGAACCAGTTTGAATACTGAAACTGAATGCAACATTTTTTGTAATTTTTTCGTGGTATACCTGCATTTTGAAAAGATACCTTACAGTTATTACCTTATAATGTCATGTAAAACTGTTTAATATACACTCTATTAGGCATATCGCAGATCTAGGTCATGCCACAAGAAACTACTGCTACGCAAGACCTGTTTATGATTGTTTTGGAAGTTTTGCCATGAAAGACTGAACTGCAATATTGTCAAATCTCAAAAGCAACATTAATTGTTTAGGAATGTTGGCAAAAGCTAATTCTTGTGAGATTTAAACTAAACTACACTCAAAGCTCTAACACAATTAAGTCAGTACAGTAAATATTTATCATAAGTTTCCAAATTGCACGGATGGACTCCTCCTATATGAAGCAGTGCTCACTTATTAAATAAGGAAGGTCTGTTTTGTATATTCTGGTATGCTTAAAATTCTTTTTGATAGAACATAATCCTCCTATATTTTTTTGTTTAAGCTTTAAATAACTATAGATGCAAATTTGAATAATTCCATAACCAAATTTCAACACAATGTAAGTGCTATTTTAAAATTACAGAAAAATCCCAAGATCTGATTTTGTCTGTTATACAGATCAGAATAATCGTTATATGTACAAATGATAAAGAATGGACAACATGAGCTTGTGTCTGTCGACACATCTTTTTGTAAGTTAAAACTGAGGTATCTGGTTAACCGATCTCTCGACGAACTACAGACAGCGTTGAACTGAAACAATGATCCGTGATATGAAAAACAAACATCTTGAATATTGTTTTAGCTGTTGAACGATACTTCTCTTGACATCACCCCTCAAATCAGATCACAGTTAGACAACGCAAATATATACTGAAGTGTTCTAAAGAACTTGTTTTTCTGCGCGCGTTCGCGTTTTTTAGTTAAAATCAAGCTAGTATTGTAGTACAACCAAACGCCGAATCAACACAGAGAAAGAGTTTTTCTTTTTCAAAACGAACTGTTGTTAAAATGGCAAAAGGTCAGCATGTTAAAGGATTAACAAAACCTGAAATAATTTAATGAGAAGACAGGTCATCTCTATGTAAATAGATTCATGCTGCGTTTATCAAGCTTTTTTTTAGCAAGTTCACCACTCCAGTTCACCCAACATGTCGACCACTTACTTTTTAGTTTCTCCTGCAGATCTTCGGCTTTTGAAACCTTCTCCAGCCGGCTTTTTTCCAACCAATTCAAACAAGTTTTCACAGGAAAAAAATAAAGTCTGTTTAAACTTTATACAGATTTGGACATAAAGTTCTTTGGATTAGCTGCATTTTGTGTCATTGTTCCCGAACTCAACTCCGTATCGTACTTTACTACTTCACTCTCAATGTCAGCGCTAATACCCGTCTCTCACTACACAAAGAAAAAATCACGCAACCTTCGTTGTGGAATCTGGACTGTGTTTGCCATCACCCGTGAAAAACATCCTTCGAATATTGAAACTCTATTTTTAGAATTACGAACCGGCTTCGCTTATTTGCATTCCACCTGTTTGAAGCTAACTTTTTAGACCAACAAAAAACGAGAGATTGGACGGTCAATCTTACGGATACATCGCCATGCCGTGCCTCCTCATGTACCTATCGAAAGAGAATAGACAGGAAATGTTCGCTTTGGTTCACATACTAGTCGACAAGACTGGGTCGTGACCTTTTCTGATAGAGCTTGTTTACAACCAAGTTTTGAAGTGAACCAATTTCGCTCGCTGACCCAGTGACCAAATAGAAAGCGTGGTACACAAAACACCTCGCTTGAAGAAACAGTCCGGTACTTTTAACGGCACTAAATAAACTATATTGTATTGCAGTTTTGAAAGAAAAGCAGTTCAATAAACTAATCCGGGCGCAAAACTAGCACATTTTAGTTTCACTCGGCTGCGAAATGGGCGGAAACAAAAACTTGAAAATCAAGCAATGAAAGACCACCACACAACAAAACGAATTCAAAAGAAATGCAAATTGTGCCGTGTGGCTGTCACTTGCGAAACGCCTTATCGTGATGCCAGAAAAAAAATTCGTGAGCAGCGTTTCATTTTTCTTGACACTTGGTGGTTTAAAATGACACTCTACCAACGGGCGGTATTTAAGTTACGCCGTTTATCTGACAAGGCGAGAAAGCGCATGGTTTGTTCTCGTTCAAGAATTAACAGCTGTACGCACATCACCACTTTAGCAAAAATAAAACTCTAAAAGTTATGGTGAAGGAAGCTAGCTGTTGATCTAACACTATCTTTTGTGCTCAGTGGGAGCTGTTTATCGATCACGGAGGCAGTTCTAAACTGCGGATAAAATGTCACTGCACTCACGCATACCACACGGTCCATGCGTTTCATCGCGATACCTGGCAAATATGTATAAATTTTGAATGAACGCTCTCCTATTAAACAAACCAAACTTACCAGAAGGAAACTGCTCCGATTATCTTCTGGCTGGTCCCTCGATAGCTTGGAGATGATAGTTTCTAAGTTCTGCCTACAAAGCAAAAAGAAAATTCCCCCTAAAGTGGGCTCCAAAACTACGATTTGTGTGCATATATATAGTGTTGTGTTTGCAGGGTGTTACAAAGAGCCGCTCACGGCATCGTGGTGTTGGCATGCAATCGCCAACTCACCCCAGAATAAATTCAACTCACCCTTTCCTCGTGTCCCCACCTTCTCCCGTCATATTTTCTTTACCTGGGCCAAGTCAGAACCGGAAGGACATTAACTTGGTCAACTAACCCGGCTATCGCTTCGTGGCAAAAAGGTCGTTATTGTTAACTTCCACCATGTTGTATTCCTGGCCCGCGCCCGTCTGGTACTGCTAGTCAGCGGACCAAGCCATTAGGTAAACAGTTAGCAGGTGGCTCATGAGTGACTGGGGCGAGAAGAAAGGCTTCGCTTCGCGTTCGAGGAACGAGAACGCAACAAATAGGATGAAAGTATATTATATATTTAGCAATTATTGAATGAGGCTGAGTAGGATATGAAGAATTCTGCAGGTCGAGGAGGGTGTTAATAATTACTTTATTATTCATTCAAAATATTTTCAAACTCTTAAAGGAGAAAATGAGCTGAGAAATATTTTCTTCGCTCAAACTT
>JAOCPT020699526.1:0-16606 GCA_026546935.2 Palythoa grandiflora
TGTTACGTTTCTTGCGGGATCTGGTTTCAACAAGTCTGCTGAATCGAAATGCAAAGACCGTGCGCGCTTCAGAATATTTGACGGATTATTTGGAATAGCTGTTCGTTTGGAAAACGGAAATCCAAACATTCTCCATTATTCCAAAACATATTCCTATTCTGGACAAGTCCCAAACGAGCTCAACTTCATCCACAACAAATATCAAAATAAAGCCAGTTACATTGCTCGGCTTCAACGGTATAAATATCTAATAGCAACATAGGGAATCAAGACATATCGCTTTATAAAAATGAAAGAGGTAAAACGTTGTTTGTCTCGATTTTTTTAGTAGTAAGATTGAAATTCAGATGCAAAACTATGCTGATGCACAAGGCGATAAAAACTGACCATTGTTTGCATAATCGTTTATAAATTTCTCGAATATTATTTTTGTCATTTTCTGAATTGTCATCAGCGACGTAGAACCGCGGTTTAGGCACAGTTCGATCGCGCTTTGGTCCAGGTTTTGCTCGTTTGCATGATGGACTTTCGTTTCTTCGTCTGTCGGCTGTGCCTTGTCATGCGCATGTGTACATGGAATGTTCTGTCGCATTGTGGAAAGCGATGGTGGTGACAACTTTCATCGGGTGGTATTGAGGACATGCTTAGTTCGTGATTTTTACATTCATTGCAGCTGATCTTTAAGACAATATCCTGCGTTTGATCTTGACCACGTTTGTCTTTATGTCTGTGAAATTGTTATTAAGAATTCTGACTGCCGTGTTTATAGGCCGCTTCCACTCCTAATTTCCTGGTTATTGAGGATTGTAGCATAGATGGCAAAGGTTGTCCTTGATTGATCTGGCCATTCCGTGGCATGAAGCGTGGTTTGCTTCGTGCTTCTCATTTCTTGCAGAAAAGTTACTCCATCCTCATTTATCCGAAGATGCCTTTCTGCTGCAGAGTGTCTTTGATTCTTTGGTATTCACTTTTAGTCTTCCCTCACGAAGAGCTAAGCTTTTTAACCATTTTTTAGGTTTTGTAAATACGAAAGTATTCGATGTTTGATAAACGCATTTATTGTGGTATTCCCATCTTAGGAGGGGATTTTTAAACAAAAACTTAGCACATAAAATAGTTACAAAGTTAAAAAGTGCATAGGCAGATACTACAACCAAAAAAGTTTCCAAAAACGTTCAAAGTGGCATTAAATTTTACAAAATTGTCATCAAATTACAATTTTACCGCGGGCTGTAAAGAACAAAATATCTTTAATATCTCCTTTTTATTTGCCTCGATTAAAATCAATTTCACAGGAATTCATACTTGCCCTAATGATATAAACTTCTTTCGGAAGCCAGAGTTAAAATCGTTTTTATTCACGAGTTGTCGATCACTGAATTATTAAACATCAGCCTCAAATTCCCAATTGTGAGGTTAAAACCTAAGTCAAGATCTGGCTTCCGACGTGAAATTTCTTTTATTCCTATCTAACAAACCCTTCATAAGCAAATTTGATTTGAATCTGATTAACTTTTAGTATCATACCGCTTTCTCTTCATGATCCACATAAAACGAGCTGAAAATTCGCTGTATATGGCCAAGCTTTTCTTCATTCTTCGCCTTATACCCTGTTGGCAATGGATTTGGCCGAGTTGCAATCGATTTAATGCCGATGATACACGATTAAATACCAGAATTTTACGAATTTGAATGGGAATTTCTGGCTTTTTCTCATTACTCAAATCAGGTTTTATTTGACTTATGAAACTTATCAGAAAAGAAGAAAGTTTAATTTTTTTAAGTTTCAGAAACGAAGCCTAAGCTACAAGATCGGGATATAACCTTGAGGCTATCAAGATTTATATAACAACTAAGATAATATGCGCGCTATGCCGCGGATTGGTCAAATAGCTCTGGTTTATTTTGCCGCTAAACCACAACTGGAAAGCGCAAAAACGTTAACACTAACATAAAAGAAAAAAATAAAATACTAATGTAATTAAAAACTACCACTATTTACTAAATACTAATTAAAGATTAAAAGCAAGTTTGAACAGGTGAGTTTTAAGGTGAGATTTAAAGGATGACAAACTGTGTATAGATCTAATGTATTCAGGTAGAGAATTCCAGAGATAAGGCGCGTGGACTGAAAAGGAGCGATAGCCATAAGTTCTAGTTTTGAAATTTACAGTTTCCAGTCTTATTGCTTTAAAAGAAGAGCGTAGTAATCTATTTGGTGTATAAACATGTAGAAGTATTGGGGACATATCATGTAAGCATTTGAAAGCTAGTAGGTTAATTTTAAACTCAATTCTGTATTCAACAGGAACCCAGCGTAATTGTTGCAGAACTGGAGCTATGTGGTCATTTTTTCGCTTTTTAGCAATATTATTTTGTAAAAGCAACAAAACATACTTTTCTTTGAGTTTGCCGGCACAATGAACAAGTTAGAATGTTGTGAGAATACTCTAACAGTGTGTCAGGCTTTTCTCCTGTTCTCCCAATATTCTAAGTGGTATATTATGCCGGCAAACCCATAGTAAAGTATAATTTATTACTTAAATATACAGACCGATATGGGTTACAAACTTTTATTCAAAACAATTAGAAATTTATGTAGACGGCTTGAAAAGCGTAATAGGCCCCTTTGAGGGTTGGTCTAGATACCACATAGGAACACGCGACTGCAAGCTTAATAGTGTGTTCACGTGTGGAAAGGAGCGAAGTATACAATCGACGAGTGTTTACATAATCATCGACGTATCGGAAGTAGATTTGTGAACAAAGAAAATTGAGCTGGTTTATCGTATCGTAATAGACCCCTTCACTGTTGTATTTACATCATGGGTAGTCAGAGCAGAGTCGAGTCGCGAACTGAGGTTTATCAATGATTTCTTGCAAAATCATAAGATGTAAACTCTCGAATTTCCAGACAGGCAAAGTATGTTCATACTCTAGTCACATGCTTATCTTTGGCCTAATTGGCCAGAAATTACCTTGGAAATTATAATGGTTCTGTTAAAAATCTCCTGTTTTCGAGCGAGTCAGTTCCACACGATTGCTCTCGCAAACAACACATTTGCCAAGAGATTAAGACGGTTTTTGTGTTATGTACAACGAAACACGCCAAAATCGGCATGTGTCTAGGACTAGAGAAAAGCAGAGGGTTTATAACACGACGAGCAGCGTGTTAGAATAGGCAATTATTTGATGCAACTTTAATAATGATAATCAAAAGGAATTCCCGTTGGGGAAAATCTAATAGTTATCTTTCAAAGGGGAAACAAAGTAAATTATTCTCACCGTAAACATTTACGAATGAAGTGTTTGTAGCTTGAGAACCATCAGTGGTCTCGATCTGCAACTTGTAGTACGCTTGGTCACTTAGCGTTACATTCTGTATCACCATGGTAACTGTTACAGCACCACTATCAGCCACAATCGTCACGTTCATTCGGCTCTGATACTCTGCGAGCATTTGGGGATAGCGACTGCTGTTGTACAGCAGAGTGGAAAAGCTGAAATCACTGTTCAGTGATTTGAATATTTTTGTTCTATCATAAGATTTGCGTTGAAGATCTATGTTCCATTTTAGCTCGATGTAAGAGCTGTTGCCACCAATAACAACAATCTCATCACCACTGGCGCTGGTGAACTGCAAAGCCCCTAAAATTTTGAGATACAAAACGAACTTTAAAATCTCCATTTACTAATGGTTTAACGTGTTCGTAGAATTCTTACCAGTCATGTTGCAGGTATCGAAAAATTGAAAATGATTTGGAAACTTACATTAGTTTCAATAACTTCCATGAAGAGAATATTTTCTTATTTGGCGTGTTTCCTTAAAAACTTTTTGACTTATAAAAAGGCCCTTCGTCGTTTTAGCTATGTAAAATATTGTGTTTACATTCCGTTACAAAATCAGTATTTAGATAAAAGAAAAGTTAAGTTCGTGAAAAAAAAAATATTCTAAATATAGGTTCAAATTAGGAAATTTCTAGTGCCCGAGTTAGTAATACAGTTTTTAGTTAGATGCTAGTGATTTTACCGGCGATACTGTAGATCTATTTGATCTCCTCAGTTTAGGCGTTTTTCCTCACGGTTCTACAGACTGTTCTCAAATTTTGAACATTTTACTCTACGAAATTATTTTGTAGTTCTAATACTAATTCTTGGATTTATTAAAGCCGCAAAAAGACTTGAAATCAAATTGACCCAACAAATTGTGCTTAAAGTTATAAATAAACTGCCTGTAAATATATATCAAACTATAAAACACCTCAGTCTGGCTGTATATCTGAACATATCAACAATGTGATGCAGCACTACATAATTTGTCAACACGTAATTCCCTCCAAGGAAAAAATACTTTGAACTTTTACATTTGTTAGACTATATTTCAATAAATAACGTTAACTATTTAATCGCCAGGTTTTGAAATTAATTTGTTATTACTGTCTTAAGCCATTTTATCGTAAAATGTCTTTCCTCTTTTACCACGAGGCAGTAGTTGCTGCACTTGTTGTCGGTGTATGATGATCAATTGCAAGATTGGTAGCTAACAACTTGACAAAAGCAGATTACGGCTGAAACACTGCTTCGATCAGTTTTCTACAATGCACACAAAGATTCAACTGAGATCATACACTATTACCTGTTATAACGCAGTTGCAAACAAAAACCAAGACGCATACCTGTGAAGAAATTCAAATGAAACATAATCGTAACCAAATAATTTAAGAGCAAGAAAACCACTATTGAACAAATTTTCTTAAGTTACTGAAACATGCTAGGACATTTCCGCAGCCCAGTTAACTGGATGGCGAACAACGTTTTTTTACTCACAAAAAACAATCATGATTTTAAACATTTTACACCGCAATTAACCGAATTTGTTTAGAGGCTTAAATCAGTCGGTAAATGCAAATACTGACTACAAAGACGTAAGTGAAACGGAACAACTCAATATTAATTGTTGAGTAATCCGAATAAAGCAACTTAAGCTTCTAATTGCGTGAGCTTAGTGCTGTATCACATGTAATAGGTTAAGAACGGTAGCAGTGAACACAATAAGTGCTTACTAATGTTATTTATGGCTTTTAAAACCTCTCAAGCACTTTCAAATGCTCATGTGCAGAGAGATGCATAGCGAACTTATTAATAACGATGTCTGAGTTGTACATTGTTAACATTCCGTTTGCAAAAGTTTTTTATTCGCCGTTTTGTACATTGTAGTCAAACTGAAATTAAGTTGTTAAAAGGTGACAATTTACAAAATCAAAGCTCCTCTGAACAACTTTTTTTTTTCAAAAGATAACTCTCTTCTTTACAAACGCACTTACCAGAACCGTTTTGTTGTTCATTATCACATCTGAAATTTAGAACTCAATTTTCAAGATTGGTGTTCCAAGTGTAGAGTAGTTTGGTATCTAAGATTTCTCCGAGGAGGCTCCCAAGCTTGTAGGTTCTAGCATGTTTTACTCGTGTTGCTATGTTTCAGAATGTTCACATCTTTATAGTTATTTTAAGAGTCGTGGTACTTTATTCTTCCGCCCAGGAAGGGAAAAAAGTCATGCCCCAATGCGTGTTATTTAGCGTAACTATCAAAAGATTTGCATAATCTATTCGACCTTGTTTTGTACAAACCAAAAATCTCTTGCTTCTTTGAGGTAATTTCTAACTTACACAACAATGGTAGATCTTACAGATATTGCACGTCTAACAGCGAAGTGAACTGTCTGTGGCCTTGTTCATAAATACAAATGCATGATTTTTAAATATCCACATTTCAGTTCAAAAGCGCTTCGTCAAAGTATAAAGAACAAGACATTCCCCTATATTCTTACTTTCTGCAGCTGTTTGTGATTTTATTTATATTGAACAGAAATCAATTACTAACGCAATAACTAACAAAATGTAATTCCTTCAAAAAGTTGTTAAAGAATGAATACCAATCATAGAAAGATCGTTAAATCATGATTGTCTCAGGGTCTTTATATAATTAACAAGTTGTGAATTGAATTCTATGACAGATAGAGGGAATAAAGAAAAGTCCCACCCGCTGATATATTATTAATGAACGTTATTGCTACTTACCGCGTGAATTAATAGAAACAATGCGCAATAACACATCATACAGCTATTAGGACTCAATGAGGTAGAACAACAATAGATGTCCAGCAATGGTAAATGTGTTTCAATCAAAGCGTTCTTCCTTTTTTCAAATTGAGCATTCTAAGAAAGTTGTACAATGCTCAAATGTAGGGACGAATTGAAATGTTTAGGCCGTGATCTACTGTTGGAACTATCCCGTTACAGTTAAGTTTAAGCAAATATAGTTTAATCTGCTCACTGGTTTTAGTCCATAACTTTATTTAGTCCTTCTCTTTAAAGTAATTTTCTAATAATTATAACGAAATCTGCATGTTTGATTTGGTATCAAAGCGCACAAAAGGCTCCAGAAGGTGATGCAAGCAGAAAAGGAGGAAACGGAAGAGAAAGGAAAAGAGAAAGGGGGAGAGGGAAAGGGAAAGGAAAAAAGTGAGTAAACAAGAATCAAAAGAGGGTGAAAGTGAGGGAGAGATAAAAGAAGACGGGTAGACATTTCTTTTAAAAACTGGTAACCAAACCTTTTTGAATAAGAAACACTAAATTTACTCGGCTTCTGGTATTATATAAATGATAGCTCGCATAACCGTGCTTGCCACTCCATTTTCAAGGTCAGTAGTGAGTTGAAAACCTTTCAATTCGCGTCTAGTTTGCTCAACTCAACCAGGTATAGCTACACTGCGCATGCACCATGCTAGGTTTAGCATTTGAATGTGTTCTTGCTTGCCTAAAGTTGACCACAAGGCTGGAGTTTGAGAGTAACATTAACAGGTTTTCTCCAATATAAACGGGGTCTTAGATTCAATTTCGAGTTTTCAGTTTTTTGATGATGTAAAAAAAAGAAACCGCTGAATATACGTATTTTATATACGCACTATAAAATTCCTTTTCAGTGTCCGATTGCAGCTGCTTGGTCATGCCACGGTTTCCACTGATTGTTATAACGTTCCGAATGGTAACAGACAGAAAGTCTCCCTTTTAAAAGACCGAACTGCAAGAATGCCCGTTTTTTATCTAACCCTTCATTGCTTTGATAACGATATCATTAAAGTTTTACCTATCGAGCCGTCTTGGAAGGGTCACTGAAGTCCATCATGAAAGCAAACCGTAACAAACTGTCCTCAGCAGGCGGCTGTAAAATATAAATTTCAGTATATACGTAAGTATTTAATGAGTTTTGGGTGCGAGCCCCTGATATCTATCAGTTCAGGTCACAGAATGTCGTTATCGGCTCGTTTGTAAAATATTGCTTTACACAAATTAAATAAAGTTGATGTTCGCGCTAAGTATAATAACCGAGCTACCGTATTTACTCGAATAAACGCCGCAGCGTTTATTAAATTTTTCATGATTTTGGTGCGGCGTTTATTCGAGGGCGGCGTTTTTTCGAGTAAAAATCAAATCAAAATGGTAGTAAGACAAAATATCCGATTCTGCATTGGTAAATAGATCGCAAAAACGGCGCAGAAAAACTCAATCCAGATGCTACTTTATATTCAAACAATCCAAGATTGAGTTTGGTTACAATTCAAGATTGGGTTTTGGTTGGAAGCCGACAAATGGAACGCAAAATTCAGATTTGGATTTCCAAAAAGAGCACACCCTCTCAATCTTAGATGATGTCACAGCTGCTCAATTGTTATATTGGTGGAGTCCAGGCACTCGACAACTGAAGAATGCAACGCGAACATGCATGGATTACTTAATTTTGGAATTTACGGTATTTCGCCCTTAAACTCTTCAAGGCTATGGGACCGCATCACATCCCGTGTACTGAAGGAGTTTGCATACGATCAAGCTAGGCGTTTCCAACCACTCGATCTCTATGCTCTGTTCGCGACCCTTCTATCTGGAAAGCAGTAGATATCTCGCCTATTCGTAAGAAGTTACCACCCGAATGCAGGAAAACGATCTTAGTCCGATCACACTGAATCCCTCAAGTAATTTGTCGTTGTTAGTAATGATATCAAACTGACGTTTCGGATTAAAGTCCTTCGTCGGAGTAAAGTGCACACACGAAGGACTTAAGTCCGAAATGTCAGTTTCATTTCATTACTTACGGTGTATGAGTTAAAAAATCATCAAACCGTTTCTATAGAATCACCGACGCAGCATCCAATTTTATAATTTGTCGTTGAGTAGTTGTTTCAGGATATCAGGGCCAAAATCGACCCCAACCGGTTTGGTTGTTTGAAGGAGCACATCAACAAATCATTGCCTCCTGGATATGTTGTACCACTTGTTGTGGAAACTTGACACTCCTGGCGACCACCTGCACATCTGTTTCCTAGACTCTAGCAAGGCATAAATTGATTCTATTAACCTCTCCATATTCTACTCATGAAGCGGATCACCTTGGACGTCCGTCGATCTACCCTCCCTTGAATTTCTAGTTTCTAGACTGACCGTAAACAACGGGTGAAACTAAAGGAATCTGTCTCTGAGTTGGTTATGTTGATGCTGGAGTCGTCCCTCAAGGGACAAAGATAGGACCAATGCTGTTCCTAGCTATGGTAATGATCTTATTTTGCCTACGTGCAACCACTGGAAGTACGTGGACGATATCACCATCGAGATCATTCCAAGACACCATATTTCCTCATTACAGTCAGACCTTGAATACATCAATCGCCTTTTAGGCAGATTCCAGCTACATGAGATTGAATCCCAAAAAAAGTAAGGAGCTAAGAGTGTGTTACTTTCGTGAACCACCATTTTATTACCGTTGATCATTGGTGCACTTCCTTACTGAGTCGTCAACAGTTACAAGTTTATTCGCGTAATGGGCAACCTTTGCGGATTATGAAATATAAAGAAATAAGATTCTGGGGGTCCATACAAACAGCAAGCTAAAATGGTCAGATAACCGAGAGGAAATTACGAAAAAAGCAGCATAAAAAAACTGTACATACTGCTTGTCTTACGACGAAGTGGTCTTTCATCAGATGAGTATAGGTGTTTATTCATGTTGCTTTGATCCGCTCAATCCTGGAGTATTGCTGCTCTGTCTGGCACACAAGTTTACCCAGCAACCTATAAGCGACAAGATTAAGCGGATAGAAAAGAGGGCCATAAGAATCATCTACCTTCATCTTAGCTATAGAGATCTCCTGAAAGCAACAACAATAACAACAACAATAGCTTACTTCACCTAAGAGCTAACTTTTACATAACAAATAATATAGGAAATTAATATGTGGCAAGGTGCTGGCTACCCGGAATGACCATATGGGGCTATATAAGCCAGTCAACCAAAACTCTTTTTGTCCCTGTTTAGAAGATAATCGGATGCGCCTATTTAGCAAAGTATTTAAAAAGATTCAAAGTGGGGACGGTAATCTGGCCTCACTCATTCCCCAGACCAAAGCTAGCGTGCATAACCGGCTTTTGCACGGCAATAACAAGCTTTCTGTTTTTAGTGTAACGCTAGACCGCGCTTTAAGAGAAGTTTTTCCCCTTCAACTACAAGTTACATACAAGTTTTAGAATGCTATATCTCATTATTACTCCGTATTTAATCATTATCTAGAAAAAATGTCACATTATTTAATGCATGAAAAAACCGGCTAAGTCCCCTATAAATAATATAACGTTTTTTATCGATTCCACTCCAATGTAAAGTATAAATTATTTCACAGATTGTGCAATTTTATATTATTAATACACTTTTTATCTATCTATTTTTTTGGTCACGTTGTGGTTTGAACGGAACACAATTAGGAAAATAATTTTATCTTGTTTTCAAAATGTTTGTCTTAAAAAATTTCAGTCTTCTTTTGTAACTGTTTACTTAGTTTCTTCAATGAACGTTTGGAGGCATACATAAATTGTTATTATAATTATTGTTTTGTCGAAAGACTCCTGCGGTTTATAACGAGTTATTCAGTTTTATTGTGTGTGACAGCGGGACATCTGGGTAGTTTGATTGACTCTTTTCAAGTGTATATGTGTGTTCTTTAGTTCGTGAGAAATTTTCAAGACGCGACTCCAAACCACTAACATTCATAGAGCAGGAAGTTGAACTATGTCTTCAATCTTTTGTACACTGATTTTTTTATTATTAAAATCAGACTTTGATCTATTGTATTAAACAAAGAACAGCCATACTTTCTGAATTTTAGTTTCCCACGATAAAATAAACAGCTAATTCTTAAAGCAGAAAGCTCTTGGTGGCAGTATTGGAGAACTGTTTTCATACACTTTCAGAAAAAGTTTAGGGAATTAGAACTGCGATCAGTCCTACAGGCGGTAAGGCAAACTTCTTTGTTTAAATTTTAAATGCTAGCCTTTTTAAATTGAATCCGCATATAAATATTTAATAACGAAGTGTTGACTTTTCAAAACTCACTAAAACATTTAGTCGTATTCTATACTCGCTTTTTAACAAGGAGTGGTAAGTGTTGGCTTAGCCTCGACAATATTTTTATGAAACAAATCGCTAAATTAAGAGTCTTTTTGCGATAAAGCCTCAATAGATTACTTAATTCACCGTTTGCTGATTTGCAAACAAAGGCGAAGTGAAAGAATGGCTTTTGCGTGATTTGAGTAATCCTTTTATTCGGACTTTATTGAACGCTCAATTTGCTTTTATCTGTTTCCAAACCTATTTTTGAAGGCCCCGTTTACACTACACAAAATGAGTGGAACGGATCGCATAGAAAATGAACGGAGCAAACGAAGTTTATCTGTTCCATTTTTTATCCGATTATAGTTCTAAAAAAGGACTGTGCACCGTATGCGGCCCCTTATGGGAACGGATCCGATAAATTTGATTCTACACCCGTTCTGTTTTCTTTCGCTGCGTCGTGTAAACGCTCAAAACTTCTTTGGGTACCGAGCTCCTCGAGTTTTTCTGGGCTAGCAGTTCCGGACCCTCGAACAAAAAGTGTGCATGCATCATTGTACCCGTTCCAGATCATGCATGTTGATTACGGTCCCAACTTTTATCCGATCCGTTCCTAACTTTTGTTTGTGTAAACGGTCACATATTTAAGGAACCGGTGCCTGTTTTTATCCGATCCGTTCCATTCAATTTTACGTGTAAATGGCCTTTGAATCAGCAGTGTGATGTGGTCTTTCGAATTGAAGTCTAACTAGAGTATACATGGGATGACTAGTCGGCCCGTATGCTGTATATATATGAAGAATGACTACAGTACACGTTGGTCGATATAGTATGCTCTGGTGTATACTGTAGGTACAATGAATCAATGAACACTGATTAAAGACTTGTGTTCTCTTCCTTCATTCAGTCGCGTTGGATCCAGGGTTTCCAACAAGATCTTAAAAACATCAGCACCGGGCATTGAAATCAACTAAAAATAATTTGGTTTCCTCCTCTTGCAGCTAGTCCTGATTTCACATCTCAGCAATTTCCGAATACACTGATTTATATGAATATATGGAAAACTTTTTTTCTTTCCAAGTGTTTTTCGGTCAGACAGTGATCTTTTTTGCCTTCAGAACATAAAATTGGGGTAAAATGCCACTTTTTTGGATAGACTCCCTGCATTGTTTTTATAAAATTGATCTTAAAATAATAAAAAGGCAATGAAAATGAAAATAAAAAAATCTTTGGTTTAACCTTCTAGTCTTATATAAAGTGATTGATTTTGCATTCTCCTTGTCATGTTTTGGCAAGTTTTGTTCTATATGATGTCTACTTCTTTTTATACATTCACTCGTTTGCAGTAAACGTACGGTTCTACGGTTTGTTTCAGATGTCGACTGGTTTCAGTGGATGTAAATTGAAACACTTGGGACCACACCCGGTAATGAAAAACGAGTGTAAGTTTTCATACCTCGCACAATGAAACAGTGAAGTTTTCGGTGATCTTGTTGGTTTTTATTATTTATCAAACGTTTTTTATGCTTGGGTCAGAACTGCGTGGTAGGTTTAGAATAGTTGTAGGGTTTCCATTAACAAAAATTAAGTACTCAGAAACATTTCGAATAATTTTACAATTCACAAAGGAAGAATAACCATTCACTTTGGCCTTTGCTGCGAATCGCGAATTGTCAACTATTTGGGAGTATTTTCAGGCCTTCGTTGGGCTAGATTTAATAAGCAACTGTTTTTAATTTTTGCTGTTGTTGATGCTACAATAAAAACAATTAACACAATGTCGATCGATTGAAAATATTGCCGTGTTATTTTTAAATTGTTCAACTAAGAATCTTTTTGCAGTACCGACAACAAAATCATGTTCGTGGAAAGTGTTATATATAAAAATAACACAACATTTTGCAATGGACGTTAAACTTGTTTTTATAATTTTTCTGTAACAGCTACAACAAAAATTAAAGACAAAAATTAAAGACAGCTGCTTATCGATCTTAACGAAGGGAAAACAAACTCCCAAAATAGTTGACAATTTATATATAAATTAGACTAAACTATAGACTAGAGAAATATTTGAGTTGCGTAATTGTCAAGCATTTAGCAGTTTCGTCTGACTTGTCAGGTATTGAATTATACATATCAAGGTTAAAGCTTTGTATAAATTTGAAACGCATCTAAACTAAAGGAAAAATCCCTTGAAACGCGAGTTTTTATTTTGATATTTTTCAATAAAAATCTGAGTTTGGCCAAAACAAGACATAACTATTGCGAACAAAATATAATGAAAACACTCAAACAATTGTGTTTACGTTCTATAAATGCTCTTCGGCAGGTTCACAACACATTAGTATATTTGAGCCTCTAGTGTTCAAACCGCTAACTCATAAAATATTCAATGTATTTGGTGTCCACAATTTGTAGCACGCAGCGACAGGTGCCAAAATGAAATGGAATTTCATTTAAAAATCTTTTTGTGCTCAGAATGGAATTTTTTTAAGAAGTAATTCGAATCCTAAAGTCAACTCAATGGTAGTTCATGGTAGTTTTTTTTTTAAAAAAATAGCGTACGTTGCGATCGATAGCACATTTTCATGGGAT
The DNA here is from genome assembly GCA_026546935.2 of Palythoa grandiflora. Lineage (NCBI taxonomy): Eukaryota > Metazoa > Cnidaria > Anthozoa > Zoantharia > Sphenopidae > Palythoa > Palythoa grandiflora. Next base: position 13,031 of record JAOCPT020699526.1, read on the forward strand.
ATTGCACCGACAAAACTGGGAAACCCCTCGAACTTCCTCTTTCGGGAACACTCGATCCATGGCAGTAAAAAGCAGTCATCAACATAAATCTTATATAACCATTCGTTTTAGAAGTGTTTATTTTTAATTTTTTGTGCCCTTCGCTGTAAACTCTATCAAGATGCATTCAAAATATAAGTATTAATAGGGCAAACCTCAATAAAATATCAAGAAAACCTTGAGGTTTCTACCACATCTTTTCGAACACCTCCGAAAATTTTTCAAGAATTGACCAAGAATCGTGTTTTTTCGCATTGCGGTCATTCGATTTATTTTTTAAATTCAACAAAAAATATTTCATAGCCGGCTTTGCTACGTGACTGGATTCTCGAAACATAAACATTAGGGGATTCAAAAGCAAACTGTGTGGGGTTGATTGTCTGGCTGGGATAATGTAATTATTCAAAAAAATAATATTTTCTTATAGTTATGCAAAGTGTTGAAAAAACTGAGAGCTAATGAGGTCGTGTCATGAAGAGAAAGCGAAAAGTCAGACCAAAGTATTTTGCAATCTATTATGATGATAATTGTGTAAGACATTCGGGCACGTCAAAGGACTGACTGATGTATTCTGTTGTAGTCCTAATAGGTCAACATCTTAGCGACGTTTCCCGTATACCTTACAAGAGCGTGTGGTATCCTGGTAACTGATTTTCGTTTTGACTTATATAAACGAAACGTCAGTATTTTCGCGTTCACAGACAGACTTTTAGTGGCCGGAAAGCCAAATAATTTCATGGTCCGGTGTTTGCTAGCTGTATTACCTCGGAATTGAGTACTTTATAGCAGAAGGAAAATTTGGTAAATTCTTGTCTACAACACCTCTCAGTCTTCGAAACAAAACAACATGGCAGAACAAAATCCACAAAATGTGGCAAGTGGTAGCACCTCGGATCATGAATATTATGGCCGAATGTGCGAAGCTGACACAAAGAAAAAACGAATTACTTCTTTCAACGACATTGAATTGCAAGTATTTGAAAACGATTCTGATTGGCAGTTAGAGAAAGACATTTGTGAGAACGCCTGGAGGACGAACGAAGCGAAAGGAGGTGATATATGTTCTGACAAAATATGTGGTGACATACTTAGATTACTGACGGATAAACAAAAAGACGGTTGTTTTGGGTCACAAAGTAAACTAGAACAAGGAAGCTGTGAAAAACAAAAGGACAAAAAGTTGTCATCAAACGAACAAAAGACACATTCAACTGAAGTTAAACAAAGCAACTCGAAGTGTTTTGAATCTCCGAAAGAACGTGATTCATCAAGTTCACCTTTGCGGAAGAATATTTCCACATTGACAGAAAAAGAAACCATAGAACATAAAAATCCTAGTCGTTTAGATGAAAACTCTGAAATGAATGCTCAAACAAAAGATTCCCGTATTTCCGAAAGGACTAATGTTCGTATAGCAATGCGAGTCGCTAAAGAACAGTCGAGAAGCTTACTAAACAATCTTTATGTGGAAGATCTTTTGGACGATCTACTTTTGTTCAACCTGCTTGTCGAACACAAGTTAACTCTTAAGAAACTCGAAAACGTGAAGGAAACGCTTGTTACGCAAAAAGAAACACAAAAAAACGAAGAAGAGACATGGAGCGAAATTATCGATCAAAGATATGAAAACAAAGGATTTGTGTTGGATTACGATGTTTTAGATGAGGAAGAATATAAAGTGTGGATCAGACGCATGGAGGCGAGGGCATCCGAACAAACAGTAAAAAAAAGAAGCGAAGGGAACCGAATACCCGGAAAGGTTGGCAGACCCACAATGTGGAAAGGATGTTCATTTTAGATTGCTTATCTCAGTTGCAAATATTTTTGGAATTAAATATACTTTTGGAATAAACCCCTACAGGGTTTATTGTAGTTAAATAAGGTTTCTCTACGTTTACATTTCAATTGCCTCAAGGCTTCTGTCTGAATTGTACGTGTTCAATATGTGTTTCTCAATCTTGAAAATCTTGTTTTGTGTATAAGGCATCGAATATGACGAGGGAAAAACTCACTTTCTAAGTTTTTTTCAAAGTGCTCGATGGTTTTTGCCAGAGCTGGTTAAAAATTACGAGACTTTGGTGCGCGTGTTCTAAAAACTCTAACTCTAAATTTCTGGATTGCTTCTTCTTGAGAGAGTTTTGATTCAAAACTATAAGACATCATATACATCATCATGGAAAATAGCTTTTTATTTTGTTGCATTACCACATTCATTTGTATTTAGGTCGCCGAGTCAGTGACTCTCCGCCAGCATTTTACATTTACATTATTTACAATGACGTAAACAGAAAAGTTTTCTACAACGGAATAGTCTCCCGGCTGTTCCCTTTGAAAATTTTACACATACAATTTGTAACAAACTTGCACTGAATAAACCTACAAACGGTGTATTTGTGATATCAATATTCCTTGTGCCTAGCTATTTTTTTCTCGGGACTGGGACGTCGATACCCAGTAGATCCAGTATAAATTCTGAACCCTGCAACGGGATTGTGATAGGAAATGTTTGGTAGATAGCGAATTACGGACTTAGTTTTAAGGCAACGACAAATTAATCATTGCATTTCGTCAACCCAATAACGGCACACGGGGTTGTTTTTGATCCAATAGCGGTTCACAGGGTTATTTTTGACTCAATAATGGATCACGGACTTGTTCTATTAGTTTGACCGGTACCCAATAGCGGGTTACGAAAAAACTCTTTACCACCCTATTATAAATCAAGCATCTTTTATCTGTGTTCTGACAAAGTTACGACTCAACTTACATATTATACAGCTAGATTCCTCCAAATTATACCCAGTATTATATGTATAATTATAAAGTCTTCCATAAAATGTTACCGACTGAAACACTCATAGCTCACGTTTCTCAGTTTGTAATCAAGGATAGAATTTGTTTGGCGTCATTTATGACCCAGTGGGATATAATAAAGCAAGTCAAATCCAGTCTAAAGACATATCGCGTTCGTGTGTTGAAAGTGTTAATACCATGCATCCCTCAATATATTTCGGACTTCGTTGCTAATATAGGTCTTTATAGCGCTCAGTAATAAATAAATTGTTTTTCATGTTCACTATGTACTTCAACACTGCATGGATAGTTTATAATAATTTTAACTTTTTAATTTACGACTTTTGCAATATGACAAAGTAACCTAGACCTTTCATGATAGATTATAATAAAATTTCAGAGCTCTCATAATTATAAATCATGCCATGGTATTGTTGTTTTTCGTAGTAAAAGCGTCACTTGCCAAAAGTGTTTGGTGATGTTTAAAACCTGTGACATGGAGTGCTGAGATGATCTTTGACAATCAGTTTGACAGCTAATACTACGACCTTGACAACCACGTCTAATCTTGGATAATTTTGCTCGGTTCTATTAACATATTTATTGTTATTATTTAACAATTAGTCGCCGAAGACGACGTGATGACTATTCGCCGATAATCACGGAGCCTGAGGCGACTAATTGTTTTAGTAAAATTACAAATTGTTTTAGGAAATAAGACACATTTAAAACGAGGAAAAAAAT
>JAOCPT020700255.1:0-16586 GCA_026546935.2 Palythoa grandiflora
CGCTGGCAACGCAACAAAAAATCAGAAATTGCATTGCGAGCGCGAGAAAAAATTGCAGCGTGTATCCACAGCTTAACACCCCTTTGGCAACTTGTCTCACAATGGTTACACAAAACCTTTTCCTCGTGTAACATCAGCTTTAGCAATAAATCATCATATACCTCCCCCCTCCCCCCCCCAAAAAAAACATTTCTGTTCACTGCGCAGTCGCAGTTGTCGAATATGAAAGTGACGGTCGTACACCACCTCGTTTCATGTAGCTCTACTTTACATGCGCTGCACAATGCAAGGCAATGCTGCCGAATGGCTAGAGAAGGAAGTATTAAACTCTAGTTTCCATTGAAAATCTTTTTCTTGTTTCTGGTTTCAGATTGCTTTATGTTATTTTCGGAAGAATGCCAAGCTATCGGAGTTTACCTGCTTCAAATATGCTTCAGGCTATTGATAAAAAACATGTTCACAAATACACGCTTTTTTATAAGAACTAGTAAATTTTGCCGAGGCTCATTGCTCTTAAATTTTTGGCGATTTCAGACTCAATTTGTTCTTAATTTGTTCTTTTTGCTGTGAGTGGTTTTTAGGAAGAAAAAATAAAATAAAGCAAGATATTGGAAAATGAAACGCCTTGCGCCACACGTGTATTGTACTGCTGAATTTAGAGGCGAAATACCTTGATTCATTGTTTGTTGAGCAGTCTTTACAGTGAATCTTGTTATGTTTTATGCTGTATTGAGAAGTTTTACTTTTAGTCACTTTTCTACCACAAGTTATCAAGCCTCAGCCTGAGCTTGTTCTTAAATTGTTCTTAAATTTTGACAAATCTGAGCCTCGTTGTTCTTATAAAGTTGTTCTTATAAAGTTGTCGTAGATAGATATTTAAAGTCTATGACATCGGCTTCTTGCGATGACAAATGTGCCGCGCACATATTAAACGCTTTGCCGACTTGCGCAGTGCGCAGCTGTCGACATTTTTATTCTCCGCTGCATAAAAAAGTTACTTTCCATCGAAACTGAAATGAACTGCAAATAGCCTGCAAGTTGCATCCAAAAGAGCGTAACAACTTTTCATTAGTTGTATTTACGGTGCAGCAGTGACAGAATAACTATTCTTTGTTGTTAAGAAGCTGGAGATTTTGTTGAGCCATATATGGTGTTGCATACAGTTTTTTTACGAAAAGACTGACAGCTTTAAAATTAGTATTGCATGACCCTGCCTCGAGCAATTTTGGTCCATGTCCTAAATTAACAGCGTTTTGATTTACTTCATTGAACTAAACTTTTATAACAAAAACAATTATCAGACAAATTGACGCATTACTAGTAACAGTGGGACGGCAACCTCTGAAACAGCGGGAAAACTTAATACGCGTCAAATGTGTTTCAACGTATGTTCCAAATTGTTCTCGAAATCGTAAACGACCATTTCTTAGCGTTTTCTTATCGAAAAATATTGATATCAAGGGTGTGTAAATTCTTATAATATTTGATATCTATTAGAAATTCGAAACTGCAGATTATAAGATATAAGGGATAAATAAATAAACAAATAAAACTTTGATGAACATTATTGATGAAGGGCTCAAAAACTATATCAGCGAATCGTGTCAGCGGAAGTGCTCACAAAACTGGTACGACCATATTTTTTTTTGCGTCATTCTCTGGGGACCCATTCCTTCTCGAGTTCTCCTCGTGAGCAGAAACATAATCTCATAAGACTAAAATCTTTCTAAAGATCCTAAAATAATTTCCCCAGTTAATTAAATTGCTCAAATGTGCCATTTTAAGATAAGTAGGACAATGTTTGGATAACGGTTTTCCTTGGAAGAAAAGGAGTAATATACTTAAGCTGAAGAGGTCGTGTGACTATATATGTAAATTAAACAACCATTACTTATAGGAATGCTACCAACAAACTGAAACTATATTTTTTTTTAAACTCAGAACGAAGGTTACCTTTAGTTGATCAAATTAGAATTACATTAATTGCAAAAAGAAATTTTTGCTGCCATGAATGATGAAAGTTGAGTTCACATGTAGCCATGTATGGAAGGACTATCTCAATAGGTATAGATTACATATACAATACACAAAGTTGTCGAGTCTAGTTTAATTATGTTTTTGTTAAATGTAACCATGTACGGATGTACGGAAGAACGATTTAAGTAGCGGCTTTTGAGGTAGGCTCTATGATATCAGGAAAACATGCATTCGAATATCCGTGTGCGTCACACATTTGTCGCAGTTGTGGGAGGGTCAAATACTGGAAAAAACGGGATCCGGAAGTAACTGTTGTTTCGTATATCAAAAACCATCAAGCGATATGCACGTAATGTTTATACAAGCTGGGCTTCTAAACCGCCTGGTTAGCGTAGTTGGTAAGGTGCCAAATTTTCTCTATACTGATTATGATATAGATTTATGTATCTTTAAGAATTAAAGCTACATTTTATTTTATTTTCATTTAAACATGTATTTAATAATCCAAGCTATAATTATTCTAATTTATTTTCGTCTTCTTTTTCTTTCGTCTCAAGTACCGGCTAAAATATATTTTAATTACTCGATTGTTTTGGCTCCTTGCTGCTACTTGGCTAGCTTAGCTTTAATGGTTATCCAGAATACCAGCACCTTGCTATATTTAATCTTAATTTGTTTCTTAAAAACTGTTATTTATCAGCAACCGATGGTGAAATAATTAAACTTAATGTTAATTGTCGTTGTTGCCGTGCGGGAGGTTCAGTATTGATTCCAAGCCAGCCCGATTCCTCAAAACCCGACTTTATAAGAACAAAGAGGCTCAAATTTGCCAAAATTTAAGAACAATTTCAGAACAAGCTAAAAAGATTCACTGTAAAGACTGCTTAACAAAGAATGAAGGTAGTTTGCCTCTAAATTCAGCCGTACGATACATTTTGTGGTGCAAAGCGTTTATTTTCCAATACCTTGTTTATTTTGCTTTTCTTCATTAAAAACCGCTCACAGAAATAAGAACAATTTAAGAACAAATTGAGGCTGAAGTCGCAAAAATATTAAGAACAATGAGCCTTGGCAGAATTTACTGGTTCTTATAAAAAAAAAGGCGAGTAGTGCTAACCGACGGTAAATTTTTTAATCCATGTTTCTGTTTCCTTCCTACCTGCTATAGCCAGATTACTCTGAGCTCATTCTAGCTTCATTGTTGACAAAGTGTTTAAAATTTATAAGGCCTACATTGGTTGCTATCTAACTGTTTAAGATAGCAACTGATTTTTACGGAAACAGAATCAATATATAAAGCACAATACAAAGTTAAAATTTTGTAATGTTTGGTTTACTATACTCAAATGCAAATGCAAATTTTTTAGGCCTTCCGCAAAAAATAAATGTATGCAGACGTCTGCTATTTTGTGGTAAAAAATACAAAACGCTCTGGATGCTTGTCATATTCAGATATCTCTTATATCTTTACCTTTAGGCTAAACTTGTGTATTAAAGTTTGAGATTAAACAAGATATTTTAACTTGATGAACTGACACGTAAGCATAGCCACAAGCAAAAATTAAAACTTTCTTACACGTCACTGACTAGGAACTCCTATCAAACTGATCTGTCTGATCTTGGGTCGGTGATTTTTAGATGCATTTGAAAATACTATTGTTTAAACTGACTGACAAGGTACAATTTATAATATATTCGCAATGAAAATTAGCTGTTTTCATACTGTCATCTTACAATTGGCTCTGAACTGAATTATTTAGCTTTCAGATTTGTATTGTGCTACTAGCATTGACAGTCAAAACAGTTCAAAATTTTAACAGCGAGTTTAAAACGGCAAATATTTCTTCAGTGTTAAATGGAATACGAATAATAAATATTTGTAAAAATTTTTGTAGGAATTTGGAGTGATAAATAAAAGCTATTAATTGTTCACTGTCCTAACTTCGGCCTGCAAATAGTGCAGTTCTCCAACATGCAAGAAAGTTAACACTCATTCAAAAAAGAAAATATTTTTGTTTGTGAAAATCTTAGTTGCGAGGGCTAAAACAGTTAGGCTTATCACGATTTTCAATTTTACAAAGGAAATTAACGCCACTGTTTAAACTATCTAAACGTTTTGGATTGGTGAGACTAAAACTGTGAAAGATATGTTGAAGGGAAAATTTGAAGAAGCTCATAAAGGGTTTTTGAGGCTTAACAAACAGGTGCCATTCTTCGGGTAGATCTGGTGGTTGTTCATTAATTATTGATACAAAAACAATTAATTTCAAACATACTCAATAATCCCTCAAAATCAAAACTTGCGGTCAATCATCACGTTTAAATAATATCTCATCCTCTCAAACGTAACCAAAAAATACAAAAAATTTTACAGAATTGGTCAGCCGTTATATTGTTGCAATTGACAAGAAACACAAGCGGTGCTCTTTTATCTCCTTAATCATTTTGTGCTTCATATTTGTAATCATTTGATATAACAATGAAGACTTTAAATATCCCATAAAACATATTCTCCAAGGTTTTGCGTGTCACATACTTGATTAATTTCTTAGTTTACCAAACAACTATTGAACCAAACTTTGCCAATTAGAGTCTATAGAAACTTGGAACAATTATGGTTTTCGAGTCCACATTGTTTCAATGGTGTTTTGTATGTTAAATGACGCAGGTTTTATTTCCTAAAGCATTTTGTTCAAACCAGTTATGTTAGTAGCTATATGTTGTAAATTGCAAACGTATAAGAGCTTTTTAAAAGTCGAATAAAAATGTTAAAAGATCAAAATGGAATCCACCAGTCTGTGCCTGCTTTTCACCCGCGTCAGCTGCTGTTAATGTGGTAATGAGAGAGTTGAAGATGCTTGGGTGTTTTGTCTATCAAGTCCATTGTTTTCCCTTGTTGAAGCGATTTCCTGAATGCAGTTGCTGACAAAGGCTTTCGCCCACTTTGTTTTGACCGACTGTTTCAGGTTGACGAAATTATTTTACGTGCTTATCATGCGTGAAGGAGTTTCCCGCGATTAACTCTACTGTGCCTACATGCGTGACTGGTTTTCTTCCAACCGTTTGGGATAAAGCTATTTACCGTAAATTTTCCCTTTTTGACAGGTAGCGCTCGTTTCTTGCGTAATTTCAGACACTTTTCATGTTTAAAATTGCCAATACAAATCCTAAAACGGATGCAAGTGATTACAAATACCGGAAATTTGCACTGCTCTTTCATCAATAGACAATGTGCTCAAGTGAGCAAGATTTTGTCTCTTTATTGATGCTTACTGGTGCAACTTCTTTATTTTTAAGCTTTTCCTCGAGGTATTTCTAATGGTTTTTGTCTATTAAACTTCTAAAATTAAAGTTTGTAAATCTGGAGTGTGGAAACGGTGGGTTCGGAACGGAATTGCAAAATGTATTAATGACCAACTGCGGACATGATTTGCACATGTGATAAACCGGGCCAAATTTTTTTCTTTATTTCGCCATCGCTGCAAAACAAATATTAACCTTGGCAAAACAAAAGTTGTGGTGAAATTTATTTAAAACTTTGCTTTACAATGTTTATTCATTGGTGCTGAGTCAAGTCGCTTTCTTTAGGTCTGGAAGAAAACAAAAAAGTGATTGGCCAATCGTGGTTGATTGACAGTAAGCGTCACGTGATCAGGCTATATTCACCCCAAAAGGCGTGATTGATTTTGAATCGAGTCGCTCGTTTGGTGCCTTACAACTGAGAAATAAATTATTTGCTTTCTGCTTTGGCTTATCGCTCTTCGAGGAAGGCCAACTTTGCGGAGATGTTTAAGTTTTTGCATAGATCGCATGGAAGAGCTGCGGAAGCACATTTAAAGGATAAGCAAGGGAAAGATATCTTCGAATTCAAGAAGGTGAGATTTGAACTTTGGTTTTTGTGCGAGCTGTAGTGTGGTGAATAGGTTTGGCTTTCAGACATGTGCTTACAATACATTTTGTTCCCAGACTGTGGAACATGGCTTTCCGCACAAACCAAGTGCCGTAGCTCACGATCCAAAGCTGTCTCTTCTCGCCATTGGAACCAACAATGGATATCTAAAGATGTATCCTTCCTAGCTTTAAAAATACTTTGTACGAGGTCGTCTGCAGAGCGGGAGTCGAGTTAAATTTATCAGACTTGCAAACGGACGGGCGCGCTCGCTCGCTTCATTTTATTATTTCGCTCCGTTTTGTCGAACACGATTACAGATTCAGAAGTAAGTAAATTGTAGGCGGTTAATTTTTTTTTGAAAAATTTATTTTAAAGGAGTGTCGCATGTTTTTGATCGAAAATAATTTAACTTAAGAAATTGTTTGTCATATTAGCTTTGAATACGTGTGGCCCTCGACAGTTTTGCAATAGTTCTGTTATGCTCAAATTTTAGGTTTTTGAAATAATCTTTGTATAACAAAGGGTAACTCCAACTTGATATTTATGCCATGGCGATTCTTCCCAAAGTTGCATTAATTGGCACAGAAACGGAAATTTCAAGTTGCCATGGCCCTTGGCGGATTCTGAACTGAACTCATGAAGTAATTGGTCTCCCATCTGTGAACAGTTTGTTTTCAAGAAAAGAAACCAAATTTAATCGTTCGCCGAGTTGAGTGCATTTCTTTTTCCTTGTAAGTTTCAATCATTTTATTTCTAGGTTTTAAGGACACAAAACTTGAGTTGCTGGGGAAATCACAGTTGACGAGCAACATGTAAAGTGCAGCTACTTGCCTTCGCTCATCTTGTCCAGTCCAGCCCGGTATTTCTACCACGTGAATTCTTACTGCTGAAATTTTGATAAAAAAGAAATATATCGTTGGATTTTGTTTACGAACATGAACTTGATTAAGTAAAGATACAGTAAACGGCTTCATATCTCTTGTTCGTTATTATGAACCGCGAGTACATTCAAGAAAAAAATCTTATTGTTTACGATCTTTGATCATATCTGAAACGGCCGTACTTATTTTAGTATTTCTTACTTTGAAAGAAGTACCATATTTTTATTGCTTGCTCAGTCATGTAGCGTGAAGTTAAAAAAAAATACTGTACCCGTTTCTGTGATTTGGCGGTGGTAAGTTTTCTGCAATTGACAAGGTTTGTTGTTCGGAGATGCATTCGAATGATTTTCGGTTTTCCAAGCAAACAGACTCCATTAACCGTATATAATTTTGCATATCAGCAGTGCCTACAAGTCTGGTTTGCCACATCCAGGGAAAAATAATCGTGTTTTGCTCGCAATTAATAAAACAAAGTTCGTTTTTCCTTTGTTTGTTTTTTCTCAAGGTAGTGTAGAAAGTGACACAAAAATTAGAACTCGAGTCACGTTACGACCTTAACACAAAACTCGCAGATTTGGTAAACCAGGAGTTGAATTATCCGCGAGGCATCAGGATGAAACCCGTATTCAGGAGTTGCATTTTCTGCCCGAACAGGTAAGTGTGGAATGTTTGTTGACCTCAGATCTGCCAAATTTGAATAAACTTTGAGTTTGGTCCAGAAATAGAATCACTTTGGAGTTTTGTTATGACACACTTTTATCTTCGGTAGTATTTCGGTTCATTGCCGAGGGATGGGGTGGGGCCTAGACTGTTTATGAACTGTGAAAACTAGAAATCGAAAAAGAAAACACTCTTCCTCGCTAGACTGGTTTTCCTTTTCAAAAATGCCAAAGCCAGCTGAGTCTATATGAAGAACAAAACTGTTTACAGAGACTTTTTAAACATGAATTTTCTTGTTTATGTGGTAGAATACATTCTAAACATGGCTAACTCAGTAACTGTATGAGAAAATGGTAGAGGTCTTTTAAAATAAAGTGACCCCGTATTATATATATGGTTTAGTTGAAAGTAATTGTAAGGTATATACAATTTGAAAATTTTTGACATTGTGTCAAAATTATAATTTATTCTGACTGCTTTATAAAATTGTTTCATCCTCAAAGTAAAAATTAAAATTGCAATTTTTTAACCTTGCATCACCTTGATGTGTAATCTCTAAATTTAGATTTTTAGTGTTAAATTTGACAATTTTTTAAATGGTAATTACTTCAATTTTTTAGAAATTACTCAGTAATAAACAGAAATTTAAATTCAAATATTTCCTTTGTAAAACTTTATGGTGGTGACTTATATTATTTTTTGACAAATTTTGGAAAATAAACCAAGAAGCAAGTGTGTGGATGATATAAGGCCATCAAGCTTTTGTTATGCACATAATTGGTTTGGAAATAACCATTTTTTCTCAGCTTGTTAGTTCTTGGAACACTTGAGCAATTCACCCGTACAATTTGGATATTTTAACCCTTTAAGCCCCAAGCATGACAAACGACATGTTGGTAAATTCTCCCAACCAAGCTCCATACTTAATTTATAAACATTTTGGGAGAATGTGGCTTTTCAACTTCCACAGCTTATTCTGTTTGATCAACACCTTATTTCTCATTACCTGTTGTATCATTTTGTTTGAGATATGTAAGGAGAAGTTAGATTTTGATAAATTGCCTGGGGCTGAATGTGTCATTTGTTATGTTTGGTGCTTAAAGGGTTAAAACTGTAAATGCATTCTGGTATACCTGCATTACTTACCGTCGATTGCAGCTACCCTTCCACGCACGTGACAAAAACATGTTCTGTCGGCCAATCAAAGTTCAAAGTTTGGACAATCCAACTTCAAAGTTTAACCAAACAAGTCTGGAACGTTTTGGCGCCACTTTAATCAAAGGAAGCAAAGCGTACGTGAATTTAGTGTTTTGCAGTTTGAATGATGGATGATAGGAAGTTGTGGAGGAATTTTTGTCCAATATTGATTGTGGTCTTTTACAATTTTACGATTATTTGCGTAACTTGCGCCAAAGTGTTCCAGACATGTTCTGTTAAACTTTGAAGTTTGATTGTTAAAACTTTGAAGTTTGATTGGTCGGTGGAACATGTTTTTGTCATGTGTAAGGAAGGGTAGCTGCAATTGACGGTATGGGTTCCAATTGAGCAAAAAGTGACATTTCCTACAAGTTTTATGATGTGAAACCCAAAATGAGTCACGGAATTGCAGGGATGTCAGTAAGGGATGAATTTGCATCAAGAATGAAACCATTGGGGCTATCTTTAGTTTCTATAACAATAACTGGTGTTGATATATTGCAGGGACGAGTGATTAGCGTATGTGATGATGGAGAACAGAACAGTATTCACCTCTGGGAAGTTAACAAGAAAGGTGGGAAATCAGTTTTGGAGGAAGTTAAAACTTGTACCTTGGAAGGAAGGTAGGTCACCTTTCAGAAATAGACCTTTAGATCCAAGTACCAACATGAGAATGTGTACAAGATTTTAGGAGTGTGTGCTTGTACAAGCAAACACGTGAAGAGGATAAGATTTCTAGCAATAGTTTCCTCTCCACAAAAAGTTTGCTGATAAATGTGATAAAAGTGCTCTTAAAATTTTGCATTGTACTGGTACTTGGATCGAAAGTTCTCTAATTGGTATACAAACTACACTCTCAATCAACAGAAAGCATGTTCAGTTTGTTATAAAATTGAAATTTTAGTGAAAAATCACTACATTGTTAGTAAATGCATTTAATTTTTTTAATTATAGAAAGTGATATAGTTTTAAAAGCTTTTATAAAAATCTAAAGTGGAAGCATAAAGCATGTGGTCTTGGTGCTCAATATAAGAGACCTTTAGATTTGAGTATGATTACGAGTACCAGAACAAGATTTTAATGTGCGTGCACTTTTACTAGCAAACTTGTTGTCGAGGGGATGAGTTTTGCTTGAAATCTCGTTCTCTTGACAACGAGTTTGCTTGTATAAGTGTGCGCATTTGAAATCTTGTACTCAAATCTAAAGGTCTCTATAGTGTATGCAAGTTACCACTGGTGCGCACATGCTGAACTTGTGAGTTTATTTTGTAAAAATTGTTTTTTTAAACTCTTTTTGGTTATTTCAGATTAAATAATTGAGAAGTTGAAATTTTTTATCGAAAATTTTAACCATTCACACTTCCTACCTGTTTGAGCACAGGACTGATTCCTGGGCTAAACACATGGTTTGATATTTGTCAGACTCTTGAGTGTTTTTTCAGGTAATCCAGTTTTCCTCTATTGTAAAAGTTGACAAAAAGATGGCTGCAGTAGTTGTGGAAATATTTTTCAGTAAAGTTTAAGTTCATGGCCCAAAACAGCTCCTTGCAAGAAAGGACAGTTTTGACTTGATGCCTTGCCCTTTTAAAGTTGTACGACAATACTAAGAACTCAAGTTCTGCACTGTGTGTCATGAATGTGAACCTGATGGGAAGTTAACAAAGATGTTGGACCAAATCACAGTAAAAATTCTGAAGTTTCACTTGGTTCTTGTGCTTCTTGGAAAATATTTTATTAAATTTTTGAACACCATTTTACCAGTTTATACTTTAGTTTTGTTCATTATTTCATCTTTTAAATTTTAAGCAAGTATGTCCTTTAAATGTATTATATTATTCTTGAAATGCCCTTAATTTTCTATTTTTAAATCTTGTTTATGAACTCTGACATAGGCAGTTTCACAATCATGCACACTATGCATATCCCACTGTTTTAGCAGGCCACAGGTCATACAATTATTATGATTTGTGGGATTTATAAGTACTTATTTTATTTAAAAGGTATTTTCGTAATCATCATGATCAGTGTATATTTCCCATTCTTTTGTCAAGGCCACAGGGTTCCATGGTTTTTGTAAACCTGTGACCTGCTAAAACAGTGGGAAATACACTTTGCTTATAATTGTGAAAGCACTTTATAGACTGCTTTACATTTTTTGTTTTAGTCACAAGTTTTTAATGTACCAAGAATAACATTAGCTAAATTTTTATTGGGAAGCTCCCAATTTTTGATGCTGACAAAACAATAGACTTGTTTGTGATAGTTCCAGACAAGTTTCGAACAAGACTTCTTGTCAGGGACAGAGATTGTGCATATTACCAAAATATTAAAAATAAGCTGTTTGTTAAAATATTTTTGATGTGGCAGTGTTCTAAAACAAAAACTGTGACTCTAGGAGGCTTGATTTTTAGATAGAAACAAATCTTCTAAAGCTTGTTGATATAGTATGTGTATTCTTAAAAGGATTTTTGGAAAATATGTGTAAAGCATTCAAGTTTTATTTGATAGAGAAGGTCCTGGATTTGCTTGGAAAGTCCTGGAAAAGTCCTTGAATTTCATATCCAGAAAATAGTGGCAATCCTGCTTGCAACCGAACAAATTGTCTCACAAAGAAAATCAGGAGATTGAAGACAAAAAATTGGCCTAGTGTGTAGCTGTGTAGCAGCCTTTACATGTCCAGATGTGCTGAGTGACTCTGTATCAGTGCTTCAACCCTTGTTATTGCTATAATTTTTGTAAAAATTGTCTATTGTTTATCCTTTTCATGCCGAATGTTTTAAAGTCAGTCACAAATTTTCATCAAAATTGATTGTTGAAGCAGTGAACATTTTGATATCTACTAGTGAAGACAAAGAAAATGAATGATCATTTTATAGGGTTTCAAGTGCTGGTTCAAAAGTTAGGACAGTTTTAGTTTATGTGAAATTGTATTTAGCAGGAGAGCAGTTGATACCTCTTGTCTCTTTTTTGAATTGTAAAATGAAGATTTGTCTTTTTCTTATGGAATTGATTTTTTCAAAAGAGGTTATTAATAGTAGATTTGATTTTCCATTGGATTTAAGCCTTCCTGTAGCTAAATGAGATATTAATCCTGTTGTTGTTTTAGCTTTGATATAAAAAGCTCCTTTTCAAATCTATTTCATAAGTTTTGTATTTATCATTACTTTTGCACGGAAATGATAAACTTGTGGTATCAAGCAAGAAGAAAATTTTGTGGGAATTTATTTTTGTGATTAGACAAATTTTCATGTTTAGCTGGAAAAAAATTTTGCTTGTTAAAATAACTTAAAATTTCTTACAGGAAATTATTTTTGGGTGGAATTTGTCTATCTTTTGTGGGACAAAAGGCAAATTCTGTAATTATCATCTGCATGCCTCACAGGGTGTTGCATCATTGAACTTCCATTTGATTGGTGGAAAGTTCCCTTTAGAGTGTTAATCTTGGTTCATCATCGAGACTTTTGGAATATTAAAAGTTATGAATAAATTAATTTTACTACTTTCAGAAGATAACAAATGGGAGCCTAAGTAGACCAAACACTTTTTGCTGATAATTACACAAATTTAAACTGTGTATAGAATTTATTTTTGCAGAATTTTTTTTGCCAAAAATCTGAAAATCACAAAAAATAAATTCCTGCAAATTTTTCTTCTTGTATGTTTTATTACCATATTTGAATATGTATAAGTCGAGGTTTTGAGATTTGAAAGTTGTCTTAAGAAATTGACTTCGACTTATACAAAAGTATTAATTTTTGCATCCAAAAATGGAGTTCGACTTATACATGATATTGATGTACACACAAGTAGTTATAAGCACATGAGCTTGGGTGATAATGAGATTGGGTGATAATGTAGATTTGGTTATAAATTTTCTTTCAGTCAGTACAAGCTGACAAAGTAATCAAATCCCTGCTCTTAGATTCTTGTATTTTGTTATAAAAATAATTTCTCTTTAAAACATTATGTATTGTTTTGTTATTACTAATTGTATTAAGGCTCATTCAAACGGATCAAACATGTTAGTCCAACATTATCCAACATTGTTGGATGCAACATATTTGAACAGAATGATCAAACATGTTGAATGGTGTTGGACGATTTTGGATGGAGTTTGACTTTGTTAAAATTTCTTATCCAAAATCGTCCAACAATTTTGCTTGCACCATAATTTCATACCCAGGTTCTGGAATCTGTACTGAAATCGAACATTGTTGGATGGTGTTGGATTCGTTAGAACACTCCAGTCATCCAACACTGATCAAACACCGTCCGACACAACCAATGTTAGATTATTTTTCACCAACATGTTTGATCTGTTTAAACGGTGTATGATGTTCAGGGTAGTGAGTTTCCACTTGTTTTTTTTGGTTATTTACCTAATTAGAAGTTGTTATTTTGATCAGTAATGACAACGTCTTTGTTTTTGGCAGACTAAAGAAGATCTCAGTATGCTGTCTGTCCATGAAGACGGAACGTTTATATCTTGGAACAGAAGGTGGAAACATCTACTTGCTTGATATCAATTCTTTTGAACTGCAAGATTATGTTATCTATCAAGACATCTTGATGCAAAGGTATTATGTTCAATATTGGACTTTCATCCCCGTTTCATATTATTGTCTAAGAGTGTTAACCCTTAAGCCCCAAACACGACAAATGAGATGTTGGTAAATTCTCCCAACTGAGCTCCATACTTTCTATATAAGCAGTTTGGGAGAACTTGGCTTTTCAACTTCCACAGCTTATTCCACTTAATCAATTCCTTATTTCTTTTTTATCACTTACACTATTTTGTTTGAGTTATGTAAGGAGAAATTAGATGTCGATAAATTGCCTGGGGCTGAAAGGGTCAAACAAGGATTTGACACTGATTTAAAAATACATTAAGTAACATGTTTCAAACTATAAATAAAGTTTATGAACTCACAACAGAAAACAGTGATTATCATTTAGTAGAGATTTGCAGATTTCTGGAATGTTAATGTGTTCATGTCAGAGTTTGAGTTTCTGTCTTTCAAAGAATGTCATGCTTCAAAAACAGTCTTTGTTTTATAAATTTGTGTGTCAATTTTTGCAGGAATCCACAAATTCCTTATCCAGACAATAACTATTGTTCTATTTCCCTGCTTTTGTGCATATTTTATTTCAAGCTTTTTCATTGAAGAAGTGCCAAGATTTTAGTTTGTAACTGCTTACTAGTAAATTCTGCTACTGACAATCTTATGTCATGCCTGATTACAGTTTGAGCATTTATCACACAGTATTTCACATATTTCAGCCCTCTGGTTGCTAGGTCTTTTAATCATCGTTCTACTTTTGTATTAAATCAAAGTTCGACCTTAAATCAATCAGATAATATAAAATTATGGATTTGACCTTCACCTTCATTGCGTTTACATCTTGATATTGGTCATTCATATCAATGGTTATGCTTCAGTTATTACTGAGGGAGGGTGGCTGGGGATATTGAAGGGGAATGCTGTTGGGGATACTCCTAAGGGCTTGTCTTAGGGTACTCTCAGGGAGGGGGTAGGAATCATTTTTAATGACTTGCTTGTATTTGGATGTTCAGTAGCCCCTCAGCTTGTGTCAGCATGGTTTGTGGGAAGGGGCTATGACCCTTGGAGTGCTGACTATCATTTAGTATTTGTTGAATGTTTTGTCTAGTTTTGTATCTTTTGTTTTTATGTTGTATGACACACTTATCTCAGATAACACAACATCTTACAGCGGATTTGACTTGAGCATTTGATGATGTAGCTGAAACTGTTTGTTCAAATGGTTGAACCATTATGATGCTAAGCAGAAGATTGCATATTGCTAAGCAGAAAACACTTATTGATAAAGGTTTGAATGAGAACAAGGCTTAAAATTCAGTTCGTTTATAACTGTAACTCTAAAATCAGAAGAAAAGATTTCCCTGGTACTTAGTTTCATCCATTTCTTAATCACTTGGCATATTTTCCAGGTGCGCAGACTCGGTGGTCGGTTTTCATTAGCGGTCAATAAGTGGTTTTCCACTTAGCAACACCTGACATGCTGTTCAACCATTTTAACAAACATTTGAAATTGCATCATTAAATGGTCAAGTGAAATCCACCGTATCAGAAACATTTTTGTTCATATTTTTGATATCTAGTGTTCAAGAAGAGAATAAAGTCAATGCAGGATCTGTTGAGGCTATTGAAGAACACCCACATAACTCAGACCAGGTATGTGTTGAGTTTTGTTTCTCAAGCATCAATTTTACTCTTCATTTAGTAACATATCACATAAAAAACTAATCTCTGTTTTTTTTTTCTATTTTTTAAGTCAGTTTTAGTAATTGAGTAACTTTTGTTAGATATTATCTTGTTTAACCCCTTAAGCCCCAAGCACGACAAATGATGTGTTGGTAAATTCTCCCAACTGAGCTACATACTTTCTTTATAAGCAGTTTGGGAGAATATGGCTTTTCAGCTTTTTCCACTTGATCAACTACTTATTTCTCATTATCAGTTATATTATTTTGTTTGAGTTATGTATCGAGAAGTTAGCAGGTGATAAATCGTGAGTGGCTGAAAGGTTTAAAAGAAAAGGCCTTTTGCAGGTGGGGGTCATGTGACCACAGCTACCTTAAATCAATCAGCTATGGCAAAATCAGGGTTTGTATGGGTCCTTGAAAACCAGGAAAGTCCTGGAAGAATAGAAATTCAAAATCCAGGCCTGGAAAACCTGGAAAATTGATATCAGTCCTGGAAAGTCCTGGAAAATTAGCTTTATTTCTTTGGTATTTTTTCAAAAATAAGATAACCCTTAATATTTCTCATGTTGGGAACACAAATCTAGACACAGATTCATGTAAAAAGATCGCAAAAAGTTGTTGTCATTGCTTCTTGCTCATTTGCATACATCTGTGTTTTGTTCATTGAGAGACTGACCCCAGCCACCCAATGTTTTATAATTTTTGAGGTCCTTGAATTTTGTTAATTTGGTCCTTGAAAGTCTTGGAAATGTCCTGGAATTTTCTTTAAACAAAAGTGTAGAAAACCTTGCAAAATGGTATTGTAATAGCCACAAGTGATTAAAAAGTTCTTTTTTAATTAATTGCTCTTATGTGCTTTTTTTCTCCAGATCCTTATTGGTTATAAAAAAGGATTAATTGTGCTATGGAATCACAAGGCGTGCAGTGCCGAGGCTTTTCCTGGTACTCAAGACCTTGAAAGTGTTAGCTGGTCTGCAGATGGTGACAAGTTTGTTAGTGCCCATGCTGATGGTAGTTTGACCAAGTGGATTGTTGGAGATGAGTCAGAGAACAGACAAGACACAGCAACACCTTTTGGTCCATTCCCATGCAAAGCCATTACCAAGGTTGAATGGCATGACTCAAACATTTTCTTTGCAGGAGGTATGCCGAGGGCAAGTTATGGTGATAGGAACTGTGTGTCTGTTATGCAAGGAAATACGAGTATGAATACGAATACTACACAAGTGGTATTTGACTTTACCTCAAGAGTGGTTGACTTTTTTACTCTTGTTGACTCCGAAGAACGAGCAGGTATGTGCGTTTTTCAAATTATTGCTCAAAACCATTACTTGATATTTTATTATAATATAGACAAGACCCTACACTCACTATGATTGGCCAAAAACCCCTGTTTTATCAGAGTATAAAACATTGAAACAATCTTTTTTGTTTCTACAGTGGCTTAAATAAGTAAAATTTTGGAATTTCTTGGTTTATGGCTGCATTTTCCAGGGACTGAGTTGTGATGTCACTCCTGGACTTTCTCCTAATTATTAGCAATGTATAGAGCATTTTCACACAATCCTTCCGCCACCTGGTTAGCCTAGTTGGTAAGGTGCCAGTCTGCCGTGTGGAAGGCTTGGGTTCGATTCCCGGCCGGACCTCCACTCAGAGTCTTAAAATAACTGAGGAGAAGGTGCTGCCTTTGCTCTAACATCTGCAAATGGTTAGACCTTCACGTCTTCTCGGA
>JAOCPT020700830.1:0-16585 GCA_026546935.2 Palythoa grandiflora
CATATTCCACAACAACATCCTATTCAATGATTTTTTATTGCAATTTCTTGTAAGGGTACAAAACGAATTTCGATCCAATTGTGAACCGTGGTCACATGAGTTAGCGGTGGCGTGTGTAAGTAAAGTAGGTGTGTTGTTCTCGTAGTGTGTGTGTTCTGCCATTGCTTAATAGCTATGGCCCAAATAGTGCCTTGAGTATGCCTCTAACATGACCATGTTGAGCTGCACCCCTCACAATTCAGCACTTGTGCTGCCAAAGGAGGTGATGAGCGTCACCAAAGTCCAACACTCAAACGACAAACTCGTCTTGGTAAACTACAGCTGCAAAAAATTGAGTAACTAACGCAGCTCGTCTGAATCAGGCTTCAAAGGAAGTCCGAGTAACGCTCTGAGAGCGTCTAGTTTATTTTAGTCCTAAATAGTTTTATTATTAATGCAAGATTTAAACCAGCTGTATCTCCTTAAAAAGGAAAACTGTCACATAGTCGCACTTGGCTTCAACTACGGAACGGAATCACGTGTTGTGAGGAGACAAGGGTCTTTGGACGATTTTTTTTTTCGATTAAATTCTAGAACTCACGATTGTTAAGTATTGTGAGACAGAAACTAGTAATAAGTATATATAATGAGACAAAAGTTGAATATCTAAAATAAACAGTACTGTAAAATTGCAGGTGTATTGTTGAAAAATACTAAAGACGTAACTACATAACTCAGATGCTAAAATGAGTTCATAAATAAAAAGGGCGCCCAAAAGTATAGAGTTTATTTGATGTTTCTCATTGTAAGTTTCTGCATGGTAAGTAAACTATCGTGTTCAAACCGTGTGGAAATCATTCATTTTATTTTGTAAAATGGTTGTTAAACAATTGACAAAAAACGAATAATTTTAGTAAAAAAATTCTTTTTTTAATTTCTCAGATCTTAGGAAATAGGCATTTTGGGAAAGTGTCTTTCAAAATTTCCCGGAGAACATGCCCCGGAATCCCCCTAGAAAACTCGCGCCTTCAGCGCTCGCTTTATCACCTCCTAATATGGTACCCGCCTACATTATATGCAGTACCCTTCTACTTCAAAAGTTAATGAATCCCCTGCTTCTTGAGGAATTACAGCAATAGCCACGTGGCTGTCGTAAATTTCAACCCTTGATTAAAGATCAAACTTTGAGTTGATTTAATGTTTGCATGCAAGAGGCACATTCCAAATTACAAAATGCATTTTTTTGAGAAACAATAGCCTAAAAATGCATGATTTTGCATTAATGTGATTTCTGGCAGGGGACATCAAAGCTTTTTTCTAAGTAGTACTGTATACATTATCACTGCAACAGAGTGTTATTAAAAAAGTACAAACTTATTAGCAGAGATGTTTATAAAAGATATCTGTGAGTACCATAGGTAGTGTCATGTGATGCAGTCTAAACCAATGAAATGAAAGACAATATAGCTGATCGCACCATTATTTCAACCGATCAAAAACTTTACTAGAAACTTTATGTGGTTTTGTCCCAAACAGTACTCATCAGTTAATTGAAATTTATGAAAATATTAAAACTTGAGTGTACTCAGAAAGTGTACGGATACTAAAATCAAACGATCAGAACTGAGTGCCAGTGCTACGGTCCCTCCCATCTCACATGGTTCAGGTCAACTCGAGCAGCATGCTCATTAAAAATCAAAATGGCGGACGAAACACGAACTGCCGAGTGTTACGTCCTGCAGTTTCTATATTGACTCAGATGGTCAAGGTTCAAAAGATGTAAATGCCTAATTTCAATAATTTTTCTAACACAGTGATTCTTTCAGTTTTAATCTAAACGATTCTGCTCAGAATTTAACCAGAAGAAATCCCTACATTTTGGCGCCAAAATCAAAGCTTAGAAGCGAATGCCACATAGGTCTTTTTCTCGTTTGCAAACACTTCCTGCCCAGTTCATCTTTGAGTGCAAACCAAAACACACAATAAAATTGTGACCACACCGAAGAAGAAGGCGATGGGTGGGAAAGCGATCGGATCATCCGCATTTGGTTTCGTCTTCATAATAAGAATATATTAAATTTAAAATCGATTGAAGGAATCGTAGCGATTAGTCAACGATTAATACACATTTCTACAACTTACCTTTTAAAATAGGTCTAAATTTACATGATCCAACCGCTTCTGTCTTTAAAATAAGTCGACTCTTCTTCAAACACAAGCAGACAGCCAATTCCCGCCCCCAACACTGATTCAAGTGAGCTTCGTTCCCGAGCATATATGATATATCTCGCCCATGTGGTACTTCCAAATAAGGCAATGGGTCGCCAGGGGGGTACAAAGTAAAATTTAGGGGGGAGGGGTTCCTTAGGGGAGAGGTATAGGAAAATGGTAGGCCGGGGGATGTTTGCAGAACCAAAGACGTACACAAGAATAAGTTGGTTACACAGAGTTATGAACGCTGAAATTGAGAAATTACAAAAATCATCCGTCCGATTCCATCTTCCCTTCCTCATGCAATGAGCTTTGGAACACCACTATGAACCACAGATCTTTATTGCTAATCTTCAATTCAGGAACACAAATACAATTACGCACTTTTAAAAGCTAACAGAAAAATACCTTATCAAAGTCTTTGCCATTTTGAATGTTCTAAACCGTGAAAGTAAGAAGAAAGAGACAAAATGATTAATTGAATAAAAGTGGTAAATGATCATCAAAACATTTACAAGTGGTGTAGTATCGACCGAATGAAACACAAAACAGCCGAAAATCAAATGGGATACCACGTAGCTTCAAACAGCCGGGTAAAGGTTGCATTATAGCAACAAATAAAAATGCAGTCCGATACAATAATTCCCACCACTCGATGGCCTATTTCCACCCTTGAGTGAATTGAACCGATGCATATGCACCAAGTGGCAGTGAGTGACAAACAACAGCGGCAGCAGTGACAAAGTATCACCGAAGAAAAGAATAACGAAAATAAAGAGAACTACTTTCCAAACAAAATTTCAAGTCAGAGTTTGAAACAGTGTCGCAAGACGTATTCAGTTATTGGGTTGTTAAAAGCTCGCGTCAAATAAAGAAAATATATTGTTAAAACAAAATGTCCGATGGATTTGCTGACACCACTATAATGGCGTGTGAATGAACCTTACAGCAAAAGCGAAATACAATACAGTAACAATTGCATGCAGGAACAAAGTCATATCGTCAATAAAGGCATCAGTTGTACGAAACCACATTAATTCTAACCGCAAACTGTTAGTTTACAACAATCTATATATATACCAATGAAACACTTTGAAAGGTTAACGTTAATACCTAAACAAAAGCAATACTAGCAATCGGCACAATTTGTCAAAAGAAAAAAAAAATACAATCGGGCCAGCTAGACTAACTTAATTTATGTTACAAAATATAAAGCAAGGGATTAAATTTGTCAATTATATATATAGTACTTTAGTTAGATATACAAATGGATTCAGGCTGACCGACGCAAACAAACAGCCGCGTTTGGCGTTTGCGAGCTCCCATAAGCCTTGCCCTTAGTTGTACAAATTCTGACATATGTAGCCGACTTGCCCAGGGTAAAATTTTTGATCCATGATCTTGTTTCCTACTTCATAGAAACACTAACTGAAGCTGTAATTCTAGGATTAACAATCTTTTCTTTGTAAAATTTGAGCAGTATTTAAAAAAACGTCAATCTTTTCATAGTGAAGAAATTACTGTTTGAATTTTGACTTAATTCGGAGGGATTGAACCGGCCTTAACCCAGCCAAAGTATTTTCGTGTGTATTAAATCTGCACCAGCGCTAGCTTTCTCAGATAAAATTTCCAGGAACTGGAGTTTCCGTAGATCTAGAGTGTACTGTCTTATACTGATGTTTCCGTGGTTCATCGATCCTAGAGTATGGCATATGCACTTATATATAGTTAAATTACCTAACACCTTAACACCGATTTATTGGGTGGCCATATACAGTGTCGGTGTGACCCTCAGCAGTTACCAATGAAACGGTTTGAAAACAAAGTATAATTTTAAAGAGAAAGTTATCACAATCTTATTTCGGCATTTTCGATGTTTACCTTTTATTATTTTACAAATGACAGTGTCACTAGTCAGAGTCCGTAAAAACAAATGCCAACCTGCCGACCGCCAAAGTCATTCAGTTTGGCTAAATATCTTCAAATTATACGGAATTAGTGCATATTGAATTACCGAGTATTTACACACTGCGTTAATAACACATTTCAACCATTTTCTTGATGATATTTTTCGTGACCTTCAACGGGATTCTTAAAAGTTCGAGTTCTTTCTTTAAAATCTAGACTCAAACCCGATGAGTTTTTTATCTAAGTGATCTAAGTCAGTCACACCAATATTTCAGCAGATGGTGGTCAGTGACAAAGGAGTATGATTTATGAAGTTGTATATAGAGTCGTTATCGCCTCACGAGTTAAGAGTGTTAAAGTTCAGAAATGATGCGACTTCCCCGGAAAATTTTAATGTTATATGTGTCTTTCATATTTTCAAAATTTTCAGTGTTTTGTTTCTAAGCCTCTTTTAAAACTTAACAGGGTCTTAAAATGAAAATATATTAAGATTCAGCTGCCTTTTCCGGAAACACAAATGATACTGAAAAGCGGCGTGCATGGAAAGCTTAGCGGACTCTAACGTTTGCTTGCGCATAGCCTTGCCTTATCATGACGATGGTACGTAATGGTCTTTGCAAGTTCACGTCAAGATGCACAACAACGATAACAACAACAATTTCATTGCGCTCTTGAGACATTATTTACATAAAAATGCGTAGTAAAGTTAAAAACTCTGGAAGGAACTAGCACAAGCCACTTGAAAATAGTAGAAACTAGTCACGTCAAGTGACTTTGGTCCAGCAGGTAAAGATTGGGATTTGAAATGGTTGTTGTAGGAGTATGCATCAATAAAGCATGAAACATGAAACATGGAAGGGGAACTAAAAGGCAAAATTTCGAAGAAGAGAAGAAGAGGACAAAATCGTCAAGAAAAGCCAATGCCCGTACAGATTAATTTTGAAAATAGCTGTCAAGAATGGAATCTGTTTAAACTAAAGTCTTTCAAAGGAATTGCGAGACTTAGATTTAAAATCATCTTGAACTGAATTCCAGATTTTAACACCAAGAAAGCGAATGTTCAGTGAATTTTCCGTAATTGGCTTTTATTTTTGGAAGACAGTTATGACATCTTGTTTGCAAGTCGAGCCTTATATTGATGTAATCTATATCTATAGACGTAAAAAAGGATTTGAAAACTGTTTGTAAGAGCTTAGCATGAAAGTCGTACATAACTCAAAAAGAGCATTTATTTGAATAAATAGATCTAGAGCCTTAAGCACTTTTAAACCAGCTTTCAAAGGCGACTGTCAACTTTGTCCCTTTTTGAAACAGTGCTCAGAAGCAAGACCCCTCGGTCTTTCATTATAATTGTTAGTTTTCCATGCTTGAGCTAATTATATAAATAAGCTGGTATTATTCATATTTGTCATCATTTTAGACTGACAAAAACTTTTCGAATAGCAAGTGGCCAGTGACTAATTCATTGATGTCTCATTTTGCAAACGTTCAAGTAGAATGCGTTATCCTATATCACGCGATAGAGCGGAACTTCCTTTCTAC
This sequence comes from Palythoa grandiflora, assembly GCA_026546935.2. Classification (NCBI taxonomy): domain Eukaryota; kingdom Metazoa; phylum Cnidaria; class Anthozoa; order Zoantharia; family Sphenopidae; genus Palythoa; species Palythoa grandiflora. Next base: position 5,641 of record JAOCPT020700830.1, read on the forward strand.
AGTTTTTGCTCACAGAAAAACAACAACAACAACAATCGTTAATTTCCGCAATGCTCACCAAGAACGTGGAATTCGAAATCATTTAAATGTCAGAGAAACAGAAGTTTTGTCACTCTTTTGGTTTTTATAGCCTGGAGACAAAATTCCACTCTTAAATTCAACTAATGAATGTGACACAATTGCATTGCCTTCAACAGCAAATAGCCGGAAAAAATTCACAAATATTAGAACAAAATGCCATCGACCTATAGCTATAGCGGTAAGCGTCATGTGGGATCCACGAGGTTGCTTGCTTCTTCTGAGCATTGTTGTACCTCTCTCCTGACTACATGTGACAGCTAGCGAGTAAGTATCTAAGCTACGGCAGAACGCTGCACCTTCTTGTATGCCATCACTAATCTCTCATCAAAATGGAAAAACTAACTCTACTATACAAACTGTTTCAAATAACCTCAGTCAATTTCTATAAAAGATTGAGTAACTGTATTTCTTTTTTCCAAAAAGCAATCTAGGTACATGTATTTTGATCCCGTCTTCCAGTTGTTCTCATTCAATTTCAGTTGTTTGTAAAGGAAGTGTGAGAGTCTTCATCATGCAAACTATGCAACGCCGCTACACAAGAAAGACTAATGATACGAATCAAGGAAATTACCCATAGCTTATATAATTTCACTTATGTCTAATTAATAAATAGATTCCATGTGGGCGTGCGACTGTTTAGTAACAGATCACAAATGATGTCAAAATGTGGTAAGAACAAAAAAGTGGCACACGAGGCGATTGCCGAGTGTGTCACTGATGTTTTTAAGGTACTATACTTTGACGTCCTCTGTTATCTATTATTGAACAGACGCACAAAACATGGAATCTATTTGTTTATATAATAAGAAAATTAAAACTTTGTAATAGTGACATTATCTTATTCTCTAATAGATCATAGGCGTGAACCAATCAAAATGGGAAAATAACTTTGGTTATTACATAAATAAATAGATCATATACTGAAGGGCCGGTGTGTGGAGAAGGATGCGGCATGCATTTGGGCCAAGTTATTCAAACACCGATTAGCACTATCCCAGGGTTAAACTATTTTAATAGTTAAAACCTACCTTCTTGTTTCCAATCTTATAGAGACTTCTTTCTGCTGGGATTTTATAGGATTGACAAATGCGTTTCGTTGGAAAATTGGAACAGAAGTTTAAAGCAAGACAAATGTTTCCTTGATGACAAAGTTGGTTTTTCAATTTTGGCCCGATCCAGGGTAAAAGTTTCCCAACTTCGAACATATTTCCCCCTGGGTGGATTAGCCATCCACTTGGATCAAAAGGTCACATTGCATGCGCTACGCTGAGAAGCCGGCCTAGTATGCCAACCAAAGCTCACGTCTAAGTTTGTCAATGCTCAGTCTCTTCGCCAGTTACCTAGACTTAGCACTGGGGAGTTATTTGATTCACTTTCGTCTGAGCTTTACAAATTTGAAGCTAAAGTCGTTCAGTATAAACTAGGTGTAAAAAACAAAAAGATTTCTTGACTCATCTGTCACAGAATCCACAGAGGTCTGGATTCTAATTCTCTTGATTCCGGCCTTTCAATTTTTCAATCTCTTTCTTTTTTCAAATTTTACTGGATTCCAAGATGAGTCCAAACCACAGACTTCAGACTTCTGCTGTTGCTGAAAATCAGCGTTTTCGTAGATTCTCTTGTTATTTTGTATTCACTATTGTAAAATGATGACGGTTTCAAATATGTAGGTTTGCTTTCTTCACGTTTCCCAACGTGTTCTGCCCACAAAACAATTTTCATGTAAATGGTGGTATCTACAATTATTCCTTCTTGCTTCTTGACGTGCTACGAATCATGCATAATGACAGTTTTCGGTGGCAGACAGCTGAAGTAATTTTATCATTAACTGGTTTGGCGCAACGTCTTGTAGGGAACTGATTGTTGTATAAGAGATAGCCCGTTTTTTATAATAAGTTCTGGTGCTTCTGTTGGCACTACATTGGTATACTTTTGAATGACAATGTCTGTTGTGCCATATTTGTTACTGGTTGCATATATATTTTGATAGCTTTACTGGTTTTCTCTGCTTCTCCGGAGTATAAAATGCTGATTTTCGTTCGGGGCTATAAAACAGACTTCCTTTTGAATACCAGAGGAAGTGGTTTGTAGGCTGCAGCTGAAATATCTGACTGTTCCCTTTCTTTAAAGGGGATGTATCTTTTATGTAACACACTAACAACAACAAACACAACATTTGTTCAACCATTTGTTATACAAAAAATTATTTATGCAATTAAAAAATAGAGGATTGCTTAGATTAGTGGTTATGGCCACAAGAAATAACCACAGGGTTGAAGAATGCCAAGTGGCCATTTTGCCTAAATATATCAGGTACCCCTGAAGCAACAGTAATTTGCTGCCTAAGGGGTAGCATGAACATTATTTTATGGTCGGAAAGAATAAGAAAAGCATAAATTAAAAAAAAAAAAACAGATATACAATAGTTATAGAATGCTACTGAAATATATAGGAATTTTGGTATAGTGAGACCAGAACTTTGATGAAAATTGTATTTGATAGAACTATTCACTCTTGTTTTGAACTTCAGTACCTAGGGAAAAAAAGTGTAAATGCAATGCAAGTTCCTCTACAAAAACTCATGTCATTTTACAGTTCTACAAACGTTTGTAATAAAAATGAACAGAGTTGGTGGCTGGAGAGCAAATGAACGACTTGATTGCGAGAAAATTAGCTAATAACATGGTATAACTTATAAGTATTAAACCAAGTTCTTTTTGAACAAGCAAAAAACTAAAATGAGTTGATTTTTTTTTCTGCTGTCCAGTGCAATCACATAAAAATCAGCTGCAGATGGCGTATTTCTCAACATCACGTACACTTTTAATGGAGTATTGGTTTATGATAGGATCAGCCGCATACAAGTAACATATCAACTGTTTGGGGCAATAGCAGAAAGCTATTGCTAGTATCTCAAAAGACATAGAGGATACACAAGGACATATAGCAACAGTCAGTTCTTATCTAAAATTTTAAGAACTCTGAATTGTCGACTGATAATTTTAGGCATACTATATCTAATAGTTTGATTTTGGGAAACTCACCTGAGGCCATTATTTGCTTCTTTCCGTCCATGTATTCTTTGGATAAAATTAAAAAAACAAAGTTAGTTTTTCATAGATGTGTATTCATCTTGATAATGAATACAAACTTATAATAACAAATGAAAAGAAAAATTTGCTTTGAAGTGAAGCTGAAAAAATTGTTAAATATTACATGTACACAATGTAACATCAATTTTGAAAAATAGCCCTAAATTTAGGGGCATTATTGCCAGCCTAAAATCATTTTTGGATGTTAAGTTCAGTGAGGAATGTTTGCTACAGTACTGTGTATTAATGATAAGCAGCTCTATGCTAAATTGTCAAGTCTTTTCTCTTCTTTAAGTCTGTATTTAAGAGTAATGGGGTTTTTAATGCTTCCAAGTCATTCAAAAGTAATTGGTTTAATAATACAAGATGAAAGCATTTTGACTCTGCAGATAGCTATATATGAAATGCCTGCAGTTCTTTCACTCTGACCAATATGAATCCGTGCTTGTGGCGGTGTCAATCCTTAAATCTTGTGTATTGTTATTGCCCAATTGCAAGCAGGTTTTAGAGGCAATTGTTACCTTTCATGAATACCATATATTGTTTGTGAAGTTACTGTTATTGGGCATATGGGAACGCTTCCTGGAATGTTGTGACTGATAGATGGACCACTATAGTCATCAAATTTTACAATAAAAGCTATAGGTAAATCCGGAGGTTGCTGATTGTTTGCATATATAAAGTCTAAGACAGTTCCAGTTGCACAATTGCAAAGTCCAACATCTGTCCATAAATTCATGGTTAGCATTACATGAGCCTCTTTTGCAAGGAAAATGCTTGGTTCTAATCGTGACATTTCATCCGAGTTGGCTTTTTTTGCCAATTCACTGGAATGACGTACGTTGATGCATGCTATTGGTTGATTAAGTGATAACTTTTTAAAGTTATAATTAGCAACATCTTCATTGCTGAAAAACAGTCTGGTGGCATCTTGAAATTTACTGATATTTTTGAGCTTTGGAAGGCTTTCTGCTGAAAAGGAGCCCCCATCAGTTTCATAAGAAACGCCTAAGCGTAAGTGCATCAGCAAACCTCTAAAATATTTTGCTCTTGACTTAAGCCTTGAACCCTCATATTGACTGATAGTTTAACAACAGTGCTAAACATGCGATAGGCTAAATGACCTTGTTTACTTAAAGAACTTGAGGGTCTTGAACTATATTATGGTTTATCAGCTACAGGTAGGAGTTGCCCTTGATCACCAACAAATATGATGGATTTATCACCAAACACTTCGCTACAGTTTCCTGTTGCTTGTCGGCATCGTTTATCAATCCAACCAAACAATGTCTCTCCTAACATAGAGTATTCGTCAACTAGAATATAATTGACTATCAGTTTGGTTTGTAATCTGACAAGAGCTTGCCCTGTCAATTCTTTGTTACCTCTTCAGCCCACAGGCAGTTTTAACAGCGAATGGATTGTACATCCATTTATGTTGTGTGAAGCTTTGCCAGTTGTAGCAGTCACAGCACAAGAGTGCTGAAGTAGGTTTCGGATAGCATTAATGAGCTGAGAGTTTGCCACTGATTACTTTGTAGTTTGTTACGAAGTTAATAAAATTCAAATCCATTATATCTGGTATGACTCGAGCTAGTGTACATTGCATGTTTAACATAAGTATCAAGTGGTGAGTCATTCGTTGCAGTATCTCCATTTGTTGATTTTTCGTGAACCATTCAGACTAATTTGTTGTACATAAATGAGGAACTTACAAGCTTCAATGACATGAGATGGTGCATAGTCTCTTGTGCAGAGTAGTCACGTTGGTCAAGTGACTTCATTATATTTTTTTATCATTTTTGTTTGGTTGTCATTATTGTTGCAATTTTGAAAAATAGAATTAAAAGCAAGTTTCATTAAAGATGAATTTGGCTTACTCTTAGAAGCATATTTGGCAAGATATTCAACACATGCATTATAGTCTATGACTACCTGGATATCACAGTTTGTCCTCCAGCCTTGTAACTGAAGTCGTTGGTGATTATTGAGTTTACTATCATTTCTTTTTGTTATTATCCTTGCTTTGTATTAGGTTTTCCCATCCTTTGTATGAATAGGTTTAAAATCTAATTTGATATCAACACAACATTCAAATGGAAACTTAACTCTGCACTTTAGTTCTGTTTCACCTTGTTTCTTTCTTACGCAATACCTTGTGCTACAGCGAGTGTGCCGCTGTACGTACAGTGTTCAACAAATCAACGTAATCATCATCAGAGTTTTCAGGGTTATACAGTGGGTTTTATCCATCTCCCATCATCAGGTGGGTTTGGATTATATGTACATAATAGCCAGTCTACATATTGACATATGTTAATGGATGCATATTTCCCCTCCATTATTTTCTGGTTGCATTCAGGGACATCAAGTTTCCCTGAACATTCTAAAGACTTTTGGGCTAAGCAGCCTTTAAGGGCTATTTCTGAGAGTTAGAATAACCCAGGGTCATTCTTAAGCTTTTCCACACCATGGCAATGGATACTCCCGCTCGCTTGAGACTCAAATCTGTACCAGTGCCATTCAGCATCTAGTGCATTGTACAACCAGTGCTTGACAAAGCTCTCTAAGAGTTATCAATAATAATAAATAAAGTTCTTAAAAACGCATTATACAAAGTCTCAATGCTTTTTACATTAAAATCAATAAAAGTTAAAATAAATCAGTCTAGAATAAATAAAAATAATTTTAAAATAAAAATTCCTATTTTAGCAGTTATAAGCAGTTTAAAAGAATCTACGTTTTCTGATAGTCTAATTGACAGTGGGAGCTGGTTCCATTCCTTTGGGCAGGCACGCGCAAAGGATCGATCGCCATACGTGGTGGTTCTTGATCAAGAATGGACAGATATTGTAGGAACTTGAGGAACGGAGAGAACGGGCATGCAGGTTAATAAATAGTTAACAGGTTCGAGAGATAATCGGGGGCCAGAGCATGAAGTGCTTTTAATTATAGGTATTAAGAAGGAGCTTGAAGATAATACGTTCTTGTACAGGAAGCCAGTGAAGACTGATAAGAGTAGGTGTGATATGTTCGGATCTTTTAGTTCTCGTGATAAGTGTGGCAGCAGAATTTTGTGGTCTTTGCAGTTTCTGAATTTCTTTAGAAGGCAAGCCATAAAGTAAGTAATAGTCCAGTTCTGAAGATATAAAGGCATGGACGACCCTTTCAGTGTCCTCCTGAGAGATGAATTTCCTGATTTTACCGATTTGACGTAGAGACAATGAACCAGCTTGGCAAATATTGTTTATGTGAGTATGAAGAGTCAGGGTGGCGTCGAAAGTGACTCCAAGATCTCTCACTTCTGTCACTGGTTCAATGATGGTAGTGTCGACTCTGACATGCGAGATACGGTCAGTAGACGTAAAATGAGAATAGAAGTGTATAACTTCAGTTTTTGTCGGATTGCATTTGAGACCATTCTGAGTGTTCCATTGTATAACTTTATCAATGCAATGTTCCGATTGTTCTAGGCCAACAGCACGGTTACTCCGTTTCAGGATTACATAAAGTTGAGACTCGTCCGCATACATCATCGTATCTATGCCGTGAGCTTTAATCACATCTTCCAGTGGAGGATAGTATAATGAAAACAACAGTGGCCCCAACACAGAGCCTTGCGAAACGCCGCAACAAATGAGTCTTGGATCAGAATAAGTCCCACCAATTTCTACACATTGCTTTCGTTCATTAAGATACGACCTCAGCCACTTGAGGACAAGGCATGAGATCCCAAATCGCTTCTCCAATCTATTGATGAGTATTTGGTGATCAATGGTGTCAAATGCTGCAGATAGATCTAATAACACCAAGACGCATTCGTTTTGATTGTCAATTGCACTGTTAATATCATTAAACACTCGAAGTAGTGCCGTCTCAGTTCTATGATGTTTTCTGTACGCTGATTGCATATTGGCGTAAAGCTGATGATCCATTAGATAGTTGTCCATCTGACCGGTGACAATTCTCTCAATCGTTTTAGAGAGAAATGACAAATTAGAAATAGGCCTGAAATTGTTATTGTCTTCTGGGTCTAAGGTTGGTTTCTTTATACTGGGACGGACGATTCACTCCTTTAATTTTGATGGAAAATAGCCTTGTTCAAGAGAAGAGTTGATGATGGTAGTAACAGTAGGTAGGAGTGCATCGATACAGCCTTTGAAAATCCAGGTTGGTACTGGATCAAGCTGACAGGATTTTGCTTTTGATGACATTATACCATTTTTTACATCATTCGGTGAAACCAACTGAAAACATATTAGGGCCGCAGGACAGGTTTCACAAACTTCAGTGCTAGATGTCAAGCCCGACGCGATTTTAGATAACTCTCGACGTATGGTGGCAATTTTAGAACGAAAGTGTTCACTGAATCTCTCAGCTAGTTCTTTGTTGGATTCATGTTGAGACAAAATCGGGGCCGCTTTGACGTTGAGCAATTAATCAGCAAACTTAAACAGCTGATTGTGACTCGAATTCTTGACTTTCTTTTCAAATATTCAGTTTTGGCAGCTTCAAGGTGTGAAATATATTTTTTGCATATCGTTTGATACATTTGCTTATGAACCGATTGGACTTTACGTATTTTCTTTCAAATCGTCGTTTCTCCCGTTTTAGCTGTCTTAATTCATCGGTGTACCAAGGTGCATGAGGTCTCAAGATTATTTGTCTTGACTGTAATGGTGCATTTTTATTAAGAAAACAGTGCAATGTTTCATTATAATGGTCGATTAAAGTATTCAGGTCACTTCCAGTGATGTTTTTAAGTGACGAGTTGGCGATGTTAAGACTGGAGACTGTAGTGTGAAAACTGGAAGAAAGTATCGTATTAAGCAGTCTATTACATGCATTTCAAGAAACATTATTTATCTAGCAACATGTACTAGATGTACTTTGCAATATGTAGGCTCGACCACCACTGTATTCAAAGTTAGATTTCGTAATCACAAGTCAAGCATGCTTACCAACAAAAAGAATTGTGAAGTTGCGGTACATTTTAATTGCGGTGAACATGCCGTCACACACTTTGAATTAATTGGCATCGAGAAGATCTATCCCTCTAACTGTAATCGTTCCTTGGACAACGTACTATTAACTACAGAAGCATTTTGGAGCGCACAATTGTGGACCCTTTTCCCACAGGGCCTTAACAAAAGACAGGAATTTAACTCCAAACATAGAATTAAGTATAGTTAAACGATAGGCGGGTTATACTGTATAAGACTTTTATAACTGTGTTCTCAAGGGTATTTTTAATACTAGAATTTTTAACATAAGTTATTTAGCATTATAGTTTTAAACTTTTTACCACCTTTTTGTTTTATTATAGTTTGTATAAACCGTATTTTTTAGCTATTTTTAGCTCAGGATACTGTATAAAGCGCATCTATACACTGATGAAGGTCGAACGACCGAAATATTTGTAAAGCTTTTATTGAATAAAGGGATTCAAGGGGTTGGCAAGTTCGTCGTTTTAATGCTTTTACTTCAAGTTTGACCAGACAAGCCTTCTGTATCCATTGCGGTCCTCCTTGTAAAGGAATCATCGCGGGAAAGCTATTTTATACTATTTCTGAAAGCGAAAAACTTAGTTTTTATTAAAAAAAAATTAACTATAGAACATTTTAAATGTTTATGGATAATCATGGTTACGCATCGATTTTGAAAATTATTATTATAGTAAGTTATAATAATTATTTTGATAAAATTATTATTATTAGTATTATTATTATTATTATTATTATTATTACTATTATCATTATTATTATTATTATTATCATTATTATTGGTAAGCAGTTGTTTTGAAAAGCATAATACTAAAAAGGATTAAAATAGGAATTTGATGCTAGTTTTTATTACACGACGTTTCAATGCCAAGAGTGTTTCAAGATGCCATTGTCAAGTGAAAACTGACAAATGAGATGTTATTAAAATCGAATGAATTTACATAGAGATAGTTTGTAACAAAAAGTATTGCTATGTCAGGAGCTTAGCCTATATTGCATCATTTTGTTCATTTACAGAGAGACTTACAACACATATTTCTTAAGAATTCAGAACATATTTAATGTCACCAACATATACATACCATAGACCTTCACTGATACTATGTTGGACTTCCCACTTCCACCAACAGAGTTGCTACCTTCACAGCTGCAACTGACATTTTCCTTGATAATAAAGGTGTATATTTGGTTGGATGACGAATGGACAACTGATGAGATTTGAGAATCACAGTAGAATGAGTAATTGTCTGCTTGAGGATAGCCACTGTCTTCAAGACTGCAGATGAGAGTAACCAATGTGTTCCATCTCACTTTGGAGTTGCCTTGCTGTAGTGAAAGGATCGCATTCGCTGGCTTGTCTGTGGTGAGGAGATTTACAAAATATGTTTTATGGCAATTTTATGATGATTTTGATGGTGCATGATGATGATGACGATGATGATGATGATGATGATTAGATATGGTAAGAATCTGTACAGCTAGGACTGTTCTCACTGCTTACTTTTTAATTCCTCAATGCAAATAACGAGATTATATATAATCAGTAAGCGACGCTTGCCATTTGAAAATCTCTAGGCTTAGCAAGTAAAAAGAGCTCGACTAAATTTTTTGAGGTGAGCGAATTTTCCCATTGTTTTCCTGTTATAATTATTCTATTCTAACACTCCCAGTATTAAAGGCAATAACCCAAAACCTAATTTCATGTTCTTTGAAAAGGTGAGCGAGTTTGAGCGAGTATCTAAGCGATTTATTACTCTTCTCGGATCAATTTTGCACGAGCAACGGTGAACGAGGGCGATCGCTTGCCTCAAATGGCAAACTCCTGGGTAAATTATAATTTTACTCACAGTGTACAGTCAGTGATGTACTAATTTTCACGTCTCCTGCTACACTGTTGTTTGAAATGCAGGTGTAATTCCCTGTTTGGTATTTGCCAACAGTGATCAGCTCCAATTTAGCATATTCTCCTCCAGGGATGTTCAATCCATTATGTTGCCATTTATAAGAATACACATTAGGGTTGCCACCAGAGACCTGGCACGTCAGTGTTACATTGTTACCTTCAATAACTCGACCACTGTTAACACCAGAAGCGGAAATAGTAGCATTTCTGGGTTTGTCTGCAAAAGCCGGCAAAAATGGTTAAGAAATAGAAAATGCACATAGGTAGAAACATACAGTGAGAAATAAATTATGACAAAAATGATTAGATATATATGCACCTAAACGTTGTGATTTCCAAAGGAATCTGCAGGACATTGATGGGCAGTCACTCATTTATTGAATGTGTCCATCAAGCCCAGTAAAATTACGAAAGAAGGCGGGAAAAATGAGCTCATTACAGTGTAATCGCTGGAGAATAAAAATAATTTACTTTACTCAAATTTTACTAAATATTAACAAAAGTACTCAGGTATCCAGCAGTTCCCACAGGCGCTCTCCGAGAGCTTAAAATCAAATCAGGTCTCTAGTCATGAACAGCTAAAATCCACTCTTGTTTCCTTTTACTCCCAGTTGTTCACCAAAGAACCAATAGATTTGAAAATATAGGACCATCGAAAATACAATTACTCTGGAAGAATTAACAAATACAGTTATTTCTTTGCCGACCTTTAACCCTATCTTACAAGGGGGAGTACTAGTCTTACAGGGGATGGGGGGGGGGGACAAAGTGCCCGCGCTGATTTTAATTGATTATAAATTTGGCGCTATTGAAGCGATAGTGACCAAACTTTGTGACTTTTCCTCAAATTTATCAGACTTTATGTT
>JAOCPT020701249.1:0-16583 GCA_026546935.2 Palythoa grandiflora
AAATTAAACTAAAATAAAGTGTTCGTAATGAGGCTACAGGAAGGAAAAAACTTGATTTGTGGATAACCCCAATGGACTTTGATATCTTTCTAGCAACACTTACGATATGTTTATTCCAGGCGAGGTTCTCGTCAAGGATAACGCCCAAAAAAACTGTATCTTTTACTCGTTCAATAGAGCAATTATTTATTTTTAGATTAAAATAAAGATTTTCTCTTTTCTGCCTTGGCTTAAAAATCATAAAATTAGATTTTGAATAATTGATAGAAAGTTTATTTGATTGGCACCAAACTGTTAGCTCTGATAATTCTTCATTTAGAGTCTTTTCAAGGATCTCGGCATTTTTGTGCGAGTAAAAAATATTTGTATCATCCGCAAAAAGAATGAAATCCAAAACTTTCGATGTATCACATAAATCATTAATATAGAGGAGGAAAAGTAATGGCCCCAAAATTGAACCTTGAGGTACGCCACATTTAATTACGTGGCGAGAGGAACAAGTGTCATTTATCTGAACAAATTGCTGTCTGAAATAATACAGAGACGGCAAAGAACTTGGATTGGGCACATTCTGCGGCATGGGGACTTTCTAGTGGTAATGATTGAGGGTAGAATAGAAGGCAAGAGGCCTCCGGGAAGAGAACGAATTAGTATGTTAGATCAGATAAAGGATGGTGCCCCTTACTCATACGATAAGAGACGTGCCATGGATAGAATGCTGTGAGGCACGAACCTTCCTGCTTGAGGAAGGACACTAGAGAGAGATGACTAATTTTTTTAGTGTTTGGTTGAATTTCTACTTATTTACACAGTTTTTTATTTCTTTATAGTCCTTGTCAAGGAAAACGAGCGATGTGAGATGATAGGTTTCATCAGAAAAGGACAGTGTCTGCTGAGGCGCCTTATTACGGTTGCCCACACTTGTCCCAACGGAAAAAAGGTAAATGAAATGCCAGAAACGGTGTCCAAATAACGGTGTTCATACGGCCATAAAAAACCTTAAGGAGGCATTACGGTTAAACGCCACCTTTTAACGGCTTTTATATAGCGTTACTTTTGGTGATATCACCGTCCATACTTGAAATTTTGAAAATCCTCCATTACATTCACAGACTAAATGCCAAGGAAGCATCTTGAATAATTTCAAATTTTCTTGATTAAATACCAAAAATTCAGCGAGCATTAACTTTTTTACAACCCTCATTTGTGCGAGAACTGGAACCGAGAAAACAGCATTTTGCAATAACTTGTGAACGAAATTAGCTGTTGAAAAAAAAATATCTAAAAGATCGTTTTTGATAAAACGATATAATTTGTTTTTTCACATTTCAACCTGTTCAACCTGTTCAGTAACCTGTTTTACTTCAATTATGAGCTAAGTAACCAACCAACGTTGCTCTTTTCTGTGTTGCAGGAAAAACGTACGAAGGCTGTGGTCATAGGGAGACTGGGTCCAGGGGGGTCTTTTGGTGAGAACACAGTTCTAAAACAACTCCCGATGCCTTGGTCAGTGAGCACAGACACACAAGTGGAATTGGGAACTATATCTAGCCTTGACGTATTTGGTAATAGTTTCCTTATTTTGTATTGCGGTAATAACTGTAGCTATAGACCAAATCCGATGGCCTCAATAGAGTCATCTTGGGAATAAGACATATTTGGTAACAGATTCCTTATTTGGTATTGCGGTAATAACTGTAGCTATAGACTTAATCCAATGGCCTCGATACAGTCCTCCTGGGAATAAGGTAATAACTTAAGTTTCTTTCTCATTACCACATCTGAAACAAAAAGCCTTATTTCCCAAGTGGATTATTGGGAAAACATCGAGGGAAGCGGATCAGGTCTATTACGGCTACGAGTTTGCAACATAGATTAAAGTGTATATATCTGAAAAAAGAAAATCGCCAGTTAGAAAGACTTTTGAAAGTGATAATGAAGATGATGAGTACTTATGATGATAGTGATGGTGATGATGATGAGTGATTATGATGATGGTGATGATGAAGATGATGAGTGCTTATGGTGATGGTGATGATGATGGGTGATTATGAAGGTGATGATGAAGATGATGAGTGCTTTTGATAATGATGGTGATGATGATGAGTGATTATGATGATGGTAATGGTAATGATGATTATTGAAATAGCTTGTTTGGTTCCCGAGACGTTTTTTTAAATATGCAAATTAGGCAAGCTGTGACGTCGAAACCAGAACTCAAAATGGCCTGGTACAACAAAATAAGAATTATCTCTTGAAATACTTCTTTGACGAACTTGAAACTTGGCACAAACATTGTAATCATACAGACACGTTAAACTATTTAAACTTTGAGTTTGCTATAGCAACACATTTAGTCCCAGGCCTCTTATTTCTGAAAGTGAAAAGTTTTATATCTTCTGTACCCAAACATTATTTATTCAAACAACTTAGTTAGCTGCCATATACATGATGCAATTAAAGCAAAAAGAATTTATTTTGTCTTAGAGTGCCAGAAACGTTTTACTTGTTTCAGAGGGAAGAAGGGACTGGGACGTAGATTGTTGTCATAGTAACATTGTAATAGACATCATTAGATGCGTTTTTGTTAGTAAAACAACTATGCAAAGTTTCATAATCATGGAACTTTTGTTTTAGGACATAACTAATGTTTTGTGATTTTACCCCGTTTTCTATTCTGGTTTCGTCGTCACAGCTTGCCTAATTTGCATATTTAAAAAACGTCTTGGGAACCAAACAAGCTATTTCAATAAAATAAACGACATTTTTCTTCACTGTCAAAATCCTTTCTAACTGACGATTTTCTTTTTTTGCCGATATATACACTTTAATATATAATGCAAGCTACGGCAAGTTTTTACTGAGCAACTGAATTTATGAAATTAAAAACACATATGTACTGCATTCTTCGGTGTGTGTCATTTTCAGCAGTTTTCGTTATGAAGTTGTAAAAATAAATTTTTAAAAAACTCACTCAGCCTGTAAATACAGACAGGTACATGTAAAGGAATGAGTTAAGATTATAACTAAATTTGGTTTTCTTGCAAATTTATTTCATTTATTTTGTTTATATTTGTATTGTAATAACTGGTTGTTTCTTGTTTTTCTAGATCTCGACGATGTCACGAAATCACTTCTTGTGCAGTCATATTCAGCGTTAGATAGCAACCTGACAGAGGTGCGTACACTGTAGTTTTTACTCGTACCTCCTTTTCTTCAATTTCGAATTTTTAACCTATCTTTTTGTTTGTTTGTGATGCAGGGAGAAATTCAAAGGGAACATATCGAACAGGAAAAAAAGCAACAGTGGATCAGATTCAAAGTAGGCAGACCTCGTCCTTCCAGTTTTCATTTTCAAACAAAATTAGTATATAATAATAATAATAATAATAATAATAATAATAATAATAATAATAATAATTAATATTATATCACTGTTGTAAGCCCTTTACAAGTGAATACAGGGTTAGGCATTCGATGTTCTTAGATGAGTCCGCTACAGCAGCTCACATACATTTGAAACATTAAGAAATACATGGGCGGCGGTACTGGGGGGCCGGCCAATAATTTGGTTGGGAGGGCCAGCATCCCCCCGCCCCCCTCCCGCAATAATAATCTGGCTAATAACAGCAACTTTTGAATAGAAATTTAAGGGAAGGGAGGATGGGGTAATAACGAACTTTTACATTTTCCATTGTGCTTCCCCTTAATTTTTTGCTTCCGCCGCCCATGAAATGCAGTCAGTGAAACAGACATACCACGACACCTGGATTACTACCCTATTGTTTTCGAAAAGTGCAAGTCCCCCGAGACTGTCTACAGACTGGACGTCCATATCTTATATATGCCTTAAAACCCGACATGGGCAAACAAAAGAACTCGTCATCAAAATCTATCGATATTCCTTTAATTTATTCAATAATCTTTAACTACTAACTCTGTGTCAGTTGTAGACAAGAGTGTCCTTTAATAATTCTTGAAGCGCAGAAGAGGGCGGCAGACTTTCATTTAGCTATAACCTTCTGCTAGTTCCCCATTCGGAAGCGCTTTTTAATCTGGTCGATTACTGTTTAGTATTGTAACTATATCAAGTTAGGAACGGACCATTAGAAATCTGAAAGGACGAGGGGGGATCTCCGAAAAAAATTCTTGCACAACTTTCAAGGGTAAAACTGGTAAAAACCTAATCTTGCATAACGAAAAAAAAACGGAAATTATGATATAACAAAACCGGCACAACACCTGGTGAAGAAAATACTTCTGCCCAAAAAATAGTGCCGAACTTTAATGGCTAGCCCCTTAAGCACTACTTATCAGTATTAAACATCTCAAGGACTCGTATTCGTCATATTTTAATATCTTGTAAAGTATTGCAAAAGTATATAGCTCTGTTTTACTCTCCATTTACCATTAACTGTTTTTTCCTGTTAGCAAAATATGGTAGGTCAAGTGTTGTACTTCCACGGAATCCAGCCTGGTTACAGCAAATGGAGCCGCAACCCCGCTCCTCAACAACTTGGAAAAAAGCTGTGATCCGGTATAAAGATATAGGTTGTCTTTTATCTATCCCGTGTCTACTGAAAGTGTGCAGTGTAATGGATGGTAATCCTTGGCTCTTCCGTCAAGTTGAGATAGGACTGTGAGACAGAATCACGATATCGACCGTCCTTTACTTCGTCCGCCTTTACTTGAGTGTAAAGTTTAATGGATAGCAATCTTGGATACTTCGTAATGAAAGAACTGTGAACATCCATCACAATATGGGCTCTCAGTCACCTTGTCCTTTTCTGCTTGAAGTGTGACGGGTGATGGATAGCAATCCTTGGATCCTTCTTCAAGTAATGAAAGAACTGTGAACATCCATCACAACATATGCTCTCAGTCACCTCGTCCGTCTCTGCTTGAAGTGTGGCGGGTGATGGATAGCAATCCTTGGATCCTTCTCCAAGTAATGAAAGAACTGTGAAGATCCATCACAATATGGGCTCTCAGTCACCTCGTCCGTCTCTGCTTGAAGTGTGACGCGTAATGGATAGCAATCCTTGGATCCATCTCCAAGTAACGAAAGAATTGTGAACATCCATGGATCACAATATAGGCTCTCAGTCACCTCGTCCGTCTCTGCTTGAAGTGTGACGGGTGATGGATAGCAATCCTTGGATCCTTCTTCAAATAATGAAAGAACTGTGATCATCCATCACAATATGGGCTCTCAGTCACCTCGTCCGTCTCTTTTTGAAGTGTGACGGGTGATGGATATTAATCCTTGGCTCCTTCGACAAGTAATGAAAGAACTTTAGCTTTCATCACTGATCTAGAACCATAAAACGGACGATCATTCATCTTCCGTTGAAGTAGTTATCAACATAGAAAGATGAACGAGTCCAAGCCGCCACGCAATGGTTTCACGAATATAAATGATTGCTGAAAAGATTAATTACCTTCAAAAAGTTCTTATACGCGATTTTGAGTTAAAAATGAATAAAACATTATTTTTTCAAATGTGAAGATACTAATTTTTAGACTAGCTCTAAGGGACCTTTGTGAAATGCTGTTGTTTTTCACAATGACCATCTTCCCAAAGCCTTTTTGAAGGTTGTGACTCATTGGCAACAGTGTGGTGCCCTCCAAGAAAAGACCTGAGTCATCCATACTCACCCTCCCCCTCCCCCCTCCCCCACACACACACCTTTTGACACAGTTAATATAAAAGAGGCATTATAAGATCAGTTCTTTTTCTTTTATTTCAAAACCCTGTCCTCCACATTACCACCCTGTATTTTTAAAAACTCTGAAAACTAACTATTTCCAAATAAATGTGTGAAGAACTCTGAAAACTAACTACTTGCAATTTTTCTTTAAGACAATTTCAGTTTTTCACATATTCATTTGTTGCGCATGGCGGCACAGAATAGATTGAAGTAACAGACGTTTTCCCCCTTAATATAAAAGTTCACAGTACTGGAATATTTACAATTGTTTTTTTCATTACTATTTACAACATAAGTATAGTCGCTAGGTTCACATATTCGTGAATTATTTTTCTAGGTTTTAACATGTACATGACTATATTTAAAATTCAGATCATTATTTGGTTTACTACTACTCTGTAGTAAACACACAACGCTTCTAAGTTTGACAAACATGTTTCGACACTACTAGTGTTCAAACTTAGAAGCGTTGTGTGTTTACTTAGATCAATCTTAGTTTTGCTGCTTTCAAGACCTTTTACTCTGTAGTACTATTATATTTATGATTATTTTTCATTTTATTTATCAGTATTTGTTAGCGTTGGAAATAAATAAAATTATCATGTATTTTTTTTACCCTAAAATTTGTAACAGAATATAGTTTGCTGATTAGATGATTTACAACGAGACGAAATAGGCCCTTTGCAGGACTTGGTCACATGGTACAAATAATGATATACTGGGACGCAAAAGAATGTGCTAGACTCCACTGGAAAATACAAAACAAAGAAAAATCACCCTTTTTTTCAATTTATAGCAAATTGATCAGCAGTTGGATATTTTTATAACTCGCTTTAACAATTTGCAAAAAAAAATTGTTTTCTTCATCCTTCTTCTATGACTTATTAACAAGGAATTATCAGTGACCCTGGTATACCTGGTGAAGACCGCCCACCCCTCATTTGACCGGCTTTACGCTACTACTCTATTGGTATTGTTTCCGCCATCTTGGATTGAAAAGGAGGCTTGACCAGGATGGCAACAGGTGTCAAAGTCGAGTCTTCTTGGTCAACATCATTGGAATATCTATCAAAAAGATGTTTGAGTTTTGATTTAAAAAAAATGGGCAAAAGAGCAAGCAAGAGTTCCGCGTTGAGTTTGGATTGTCCAGCCAGCTTCATTTCCAATCCAAGATGGTGGAAGTATAAAACGGGTCTATCCCCCGGTGAATTTTTTAGTTTCCCTAATACCTGACAAGACTTTGATGAAGTTTCGGCGCATTTAAGGATATCTATGAAAATCTAACGATCTGGTGAAAAATTTGGCGACGTAGTGGTGTTTTACTGAACGAGAGTTCAGCTTTCACAAAGGTCTGGCAGTTCAACTAAACTTACCCTGGATCAACCAAGGAATCAAAGAGCAATTTCTTCAATAAGGAAAAATTTAACGGGAATATAAAATATATTTTAGATTTTCTAAGAAAGCAAACATATCCATGCACCCCAAAATTGCACCCCAGACCACTCTCTTTAATTAGGAACATGGAGTAAAAATGTAAACCTCGGTGCTAATAGGTCACATGGTATAAAATGCAACTGGGAAATGTAAAACAAAGATATATCACACTTTTTTAGTTGATTGTGTTTTGTCTTGGGGTCTGGCTCATTCTTTTGCGTTCAATAATAGCGTAAACTTTGTACCACATACACGCTTTTTTTATAAGAACCAGTAAATTTTGCCGAGGCTCATTCTTAACTTTTTTGCGATCTTAGACTCAAGTTGTTCTTAAATTGTTCTTATTTCTGTGTGAGGTTTTTATTGAACAAAAAACAAAATAAAACAAGGTATTGGAAAATGAAACGCCTTGCACCGCACATGAATTGTACGGCTGAGTTTAGAGGCGAACTACCTTCATCGTTTATTGAGCAGTCTTTACAGTGAATCTTTTTATGTTTTATACTGTATCGCTAAGTTTTAGTCAATTTTCTACCACAAAATGTTTCCTAGTTATCAAACCTCAGCCTGAGCTTGTTCTTAAATTGTTCTTAAATTTTGACAAATTTGAGCCTCGTTGTTTTTATAGTTATAAAGTTGTTCTTATAAAAAAAGCGTGTATGCTTAATTACTAGTACTGCTTCCTTTTGCCAACATTGTGCCAGAACGTACGTTTTGTAAATTATGCTTATTTTAACAAAAATTGCAAATATTTTGCTTCTAGTTTTTACTTTTTATTTGGTGAAAATACCTCAAACAAACATGCAAATGACAATAACAATGAATCTTCTCAGGGCTAGAATAGTTGGCGAACGTTGCCAACCGTGCGTGGCAAAATAACCATTGCATTGACTTTGATAATGCGCGTGTGATTGACAAAGGCAACTACCGTGTCCGTAAAACACGAGAATCTTGGCATACTGCAAAAAACGGCCGGCGCGGGCAACAGCTCAAAAAGTTGCCTAGGCAATATTCCATTTTATTGTAATTAGATACAATTTACACGTTCTTCTTCTAGCTCTTTTACAGTATTAATTTTTATTGTATTATTTTTTCGCACATTATTTGTATATATTTCCGTTTGTGCGTTTTACTTTCTTTCTCATTCGTTAAAGGCTATAGACTGATAGCCGAAAGCTTATCTTTTTAATCTTTTTACCAGAGAACGTTTTAATTTGATATTTTAAAAATTATTCTTGTAATGACGAAATATGCCAAAACTTATGCTAGCACAATCTGTCAAAGCCTATTGGCAAGACGTCAAATTTTGTTCCCACGTGAGATGTCTGATAAAACGCTCATGCATATTTGTGAGCGACATTTTAAAATGCAGTGGCAACTTTTTATATATTTTTTTTTTCAGATTTCAAGCAGGTTATCTTAACCAATACTATCAGTCATCACGAAGTATGATTATTATTTTAAAAAAAGTGAAATTTAGGTAGCAAGTACTAACAACCTTCAAAATATTGGTAGAAGGGTTCTTCAGCTTTTGGTGTCTTGGTAACTTTTTAGCATCTTTTTGCATTTTAGGGAGAATCTTTTTAGGCGCAGCAATTATGACCTAACTATGGTAGACAGGGGCGCCATTTGTGCTGTTCATTTTGTATATTAAGCCTGGTTCACACTTGTGTGAAATAGCACAATCACACAAATCCGAGTGTAAAAATGCGTGAAATAAGCACAAGAACTGAAGCACAAGAACTGTAGCACAAGAAAAAGAAACATTTTCCTGGTTATTGTACTTGTGCTTATTTCGTTAGTTTCACCAGTGTGAACATCCATAGTCTACTTTGCGCGTGCGTATTTTTAATTTTCTTGTGCTTATTTCACGTGTGTGAACATAATTTTCTTATGCTTGTGCTTGTACTTATTTCACAAGTGTTAACCAAGCCTTCGAGAGCAATACGCAAGAAAGAATTCAAGAAAAGTGGTGACGAAGACATTGACATCATCACTTAAATGAAACTCTTTATAGAACCAACGAATTGACAAGTTGGATTGAGGTCACGTTATGGAATGGAAGGGCGCCCGGTGGAATTCAATAGTTTTTTAAATGTTTTGCGCTTTGTAAACTTTGATGAGTAAATCTTCGCTTTTTATCGGTTGCGGTTTTCGAGTTTGATTGAAATATATCGCTCTTTTCGGTTTTGAATTGTGCGGTTTTGCGGTTTCTTATGGCTGTGCATGCGCCCCAATTCCCTCTCCTTCTCCCCCCTCCCTCCCCTCCCTCCCCCCTTCTTAAGCGCCTTCTTTCTGACACATAACGTTGTGAATATTCCGGCTGGATCTATGTGTTGCTTCTTTCTGCAACACACGACGACAAAACCGGTACTGCACTACCAGTTTCCGCTTGTGTCCCATCGTGGAAAAGACAAAGATATTTATCGGCTAATTAAATCACAGGCATTTCAAGCGTTAGTCTAATATTGAAATTTTCCCGTACAAAGTTTTATAAATTTTAGTCAAAATTTCGAAAAACGAAAATACTGGAAATAATTTCATTTACCTTGAGTTCACTTTGTGTTTGCCTCTTTGTGTATTTTGGGCGCGATTGGAGGTGTTTTAGAGGGATTTTTTGCGATCGCTCTTCCACCTTCTAAGGCTGGGATGCCTGTGCAGAAACCGATCATAAGTGGTCTTGTGTCTTGTATAACTTTGCCTTTGGCGTTAATTGACAAAAACATGTTACGCAACAACACTGGAGTGGTGCTTATTTATGCTTCACTGTCCGACGAGCAGTATAACTGAGTTCATTGTTCAGCTCTTGATGGAATAATGGAGACATATTTACAAACTTTAGAAATAGAACTTGATACGCTAAAAAAGACTCTATTAGTATTATTTAATTAATTGAAAAATCGTACAACAATGAACAAACTAGAGACATGTA
Source organism: Palythoa grandiflora (assembly GCA_026546935.2). Taxonomy (NCBI): domain Eukaryota; kingdom Metazoa; phylum Cnidaria; class Anthozoa; order Zoantharia; family Sphenopidae; genus Palythoa; species Palythoa grandiflora. Next base: position 10,078 of record JAOCPT020701249.1, read on the forward strand.
TTTAATTAAAACTTAAATTAACATCTAATGATGTTTGTTTAAACGCCACGAAAGCTTTGATTTTCTTCAATGGTTAAATGCATCATATAAAATGCGTTTATTCACCTGTTGAAAAAACTTTGTTATAAGCAAATGCATTAAGGAAATGGAAACAAAATTAGTACATTAAAAAGGAGATTTCGATTTCTAGTCGTTCACTGGTATTTTTATTTATGCAAAACCGGAACCAATCAGAAGATTTGTAGGACAATAGCTTTTGTTTGAGATGCCGATGAACTGAGTCGCTTGAGTGAAATCAGCGTGAACTTCAACTTGTCTGATCACGGTAATGTACAGCGGATAAGTTTTGTAAATATTACTCCTTTTGTGACAACTTTTTTTCTTCATCTGTCACTACTTTCTAATTGTTACCAGGAAAGACTTTTAATATCAGGTTTATCGCTAAAAATCAAAGTGCCAAACAAAGACAAAGTCACGGCACGCAATCAACAAATCATCGTTCACGGTTTAGAGCGTGTTTTCACATGGTCATGGATGTTGAACTCGACCAATTTACTGCAAATCATCACGTAGAGAAAACAGAGAAAACTTCGAGGTTTGGACGTGGTAAAACTGTGCTCAGAAAGGTACATAAAAACCGTCTCGTTAACAAACAGGGTAAAATTCAGACCAATTTGATAAATGTAGCAGAGCGTCGACAACTTTACCTGGCTGATCATTTCACCACATTGATAGAATGGCGTTGGAGATACGTCTTCTTTATCTTCAGTTTATCGTTCTTGGTAAGCTGGCTTATATTTGGAAGTATATGGTGGGGTGTTTATTACTATCGGAAAAAGTACTCCAACGTCATCTGTATTGAGAAAATCAACGGTTGGACTTCAGCTTTTCTGTTTTCACTCGAAACTCAAACAACAATCGGATACGGAGGTCGTCAAATCACACCGGACTGTCCGGAAGGAGTGATTTTATTGCTGATTCAATGTATTATTGGACTCCTTATAAACTCGACAATGTTAGGGCTAATTTTCGCGAAGTTACAGCGACCTTATTTAAGAAGATCCACAGTTTTGTTTTCAAAGAATGCAGTTATAGCACCAAGAGACGATAAAATGTGTCTGATGTTTCGCGTTGGTGATGTCCGACGAACACAATTGTTGGAGACTCATATTCGTGTCCGGCTAGTTCAAAAGCATTTGTCTACGGAGGGTGAAGAAATTACGTTTTTTCAACAAAACCTACCTGTTGCTCATGACTTTGCTGATACAGACGATTTCATATATTTATTTGTGCCTGTAATTATCTACCATATAATAGACGAGGACAGTCCGTTCTTTAACTATACACCTGACGACTTGCTGAGACAAGATTTCGAAATTATAGTTATACTTGAAGGAATTGTGGAACCAACTGGGATGACTATGCAGGCCCGCACTTCCTACCTACCGGATGAAATTAACTGGGGACACGTGTTTAGCTCGGTTGTCACTGAAAAAGGAAGTAAGAATGGCTGTATAAGCGTCGATTTTTCTAAATTTCACGACACCGTTCCCATTGATATAACTCGCTGCACTCCGCGTGAATTCGAGAACTCTCATCGTGGAATTGTAGAAGGAATTTCAAATAGAGCCTTGTCCTTGACAGAACCGAAAGAAATGGAAGAAGAGAAAGAAAAGAAAAAGGAAAACGGAGAATCTAATAAAGCACTGGTGATGGACGTTGCAGGTGCTGAAGCAAGCAAGGAAGATGCTATAAGCCTTGTGGCAAATGGAACCGCGGCTTCACCAGTTCCTGTAACAAAGCTCTAGTCTAGTTAACATCCTGTTACCTGTATAGAATTATCAATATAATCTACAACTTTATATTTCGAAAAAGATTATTTAAGTCTTTGAAGTAAGACAGTTTTGGTATTTTAACGAACACAACTTGATTTCTTAAAAAAACGTTTCAGCCTTTATTTTGCCTGAACATTTCGCCAACATGAAGCTTGTTAAGGATTGTTTGTGTTTATCTAAAACAGGAAATACCATTTGTTATCATCTTTATTCCATAGTTTCCATTGTTTTTATGCAAGTTACGCGATATATAGATGTGAAGGTGATATTTAAACTCAAAAGTAGTTCAGTGTATTAAAAACATACGCGGCACAATTTTATAGGAACCCGCGGCTTCGTTATATTTTGAATTTATTTTCAGACCATCCATTCGTATTCGACATTTCCTTGATAATGAGTTTGACGTATATTGATAACTAAATATACTGCTTGCAATGAAAGACGTATTTAAATCTGTCACGATTATTAGAAATAGGTTTACAACAACGAATTATAAGTTCAAACGTATGGCTATATTTAAAGTGATAAAAATTGTACACAGATTGTTAATCGGTAGTTTTTTCGGATATTTTTGGCTCTGAGAGTGAGACTAAATATTGATTCACTTTTTGCATGTGTGACTTGTAAAGTTCATGCATATATTGACGAAAATTGTTTGTTATTTTTGAATACATTGTAACCTCCCAGGAGTACAGCTATTTGTAAAAATAGCGTCTCTTGTTGTAAATTAAATATTTATTATATAAATGGCTTTCGGAAAGGTTATTTATTATCGAGATATTTAGCGCTATTTTGTATTTCTTGTCACGCGTTTTTATAACGAGTTGGACTTTGGTTGGATTATCTTCGTTATTCTTAAGACATTAAAGGTCACCGCTGCTCTCAAATTTGTTCTTTGTGCATACATAAATTTGAAACCAAATAATTTTGGAAGTTTGACAAATATTCATCTTTTTTGGCCAATAATAATCGTGTAAATTTGTTTTATTTGGCTGTGTGCCAGTAATATACCTGAGCCTGAGGCTAACGCAGTTCTTTGTACACTGAACGACGTGTAAATTTTTCAAGCGAATGATACATTAGTTGTCTTTATTGATGACTTTTGAGTTTGCTAGCGTTTAAAACTTTAAAAAAGCAAGTTGTAAATAGTTTTTCATTAGCACTGACGTTGCGAGCGATGTTTGAAGAAAGCTGTTGTTCGAGCGCTTATCACTTCGTCTTCGTCGGAACAATTCACGTTGTGCTGATTTTAGCCTGTGCAACTGGCAATCTTGTGGAACAGTCGAAAATTCAGGGACAGTGAGTGCTAGAGGAAAAATTGGGAAGAAGAGCGAAATATAGACAACAAGGGGGAAGAAAGGGATCTGGGTCTTTAGACTTTTCCCTTTCCCGTCCCCACAACCAGTTATTTTCAATGTTGTAATTTTCCTCTTCCCAGTCATCTCGAAGTTGTTCAACATCGGGTCAAAATTTTGGAAGTTTCCTTCTATCCTCATCACAGGAACGCCTGCTATGCCACGCAAGCTATGCTGATTTCGGAAAACGTTTTACCGACTCGCATCCTATAGATTGTGTTTAGACAATTTGGATTTATTGCTCAGGTGATTACGAGTAATCGTGAACTGGCCGTGCTCCTCAGGCTTAAGTGTTTGTCTTGACCGCGTGAGAGCATGACAGTCACAATTTTAAAAAAAAAAAACATCTTTTTATTTACTTGACCTGTGCACGCTCTCAAAGTATATAAGTCGCATCAATTATTAGGCCGCGTTTTTATTCTCTAAACAGATAACGTTTAAACTTTTTGAGAAATAAATAATTACAACCTTACTGTAAATTGAAATCCCACTTTATAATCACACCAGTTACAGTTCCTTTAACGAAACTGAAGCAGGTCTGCATGACTTGGATCAACTGATGTTCCCTGCAGTCGACAGTGCCTGGTGTCGATCTCCTGCATTCAGGCTGAAAAATTAAGGATTCCATACATTTGTACTATAAACTTTCCCGTGGGTAGCCAGCTTGGGTCGGGTTTGGCTTGGGCCTCGCTTGGTTTAAATTTAGCCTGGCACTGCCAGTTACACGTGAATAAATTCCCCGAGGTAAATATTGATATTGACATGTAATTTGGCGGACGGCTTCGTGTGTTTACCAAGTTCTACTGCGTGATTGGTTTAGCTGATCTCAGGTTCCCTGTATGGAAGCTTTTTCGCTTTGGAACTATCAATGGTAATGTTTTTGTTCTTTCTTTTTGTATCCATGGAGATTCCCCCTTGGCAGTTTCAGTCGGTTACACTTCAAATTCGCGTGGGCTAAAAGTTTATTACCCACGGCAAGAGCCAAGTCAGTAAGCACAGCTAATATCCTTTTCCAATGTCACTGAAAATTATTAGAAAATTTTTGTTTGCAAAGCCTATCAAAACTGCCTTATTCGCCTAAATTTTTTATAAAAACTCTCAGATTTGCCCAAAAGTTAAGAATGAGCAAGAAAATGTTTAGCTTAACTACACGCTTTTTTATAAGTACCAGTAAATTTTGCCGAGGCTCATTGTTCTTAATTCTTTGGCGATTTCAGCCTCAATTTGTTCTTATTTCTGTGGGCGGTTTTCAATTAAGAAAAAATAAAATAAAACAAGGTATTGGAAAGTGAAACGCCTTGCGCCACACACGTACTATTGTACGGCTGAATTTAGAGGCGAACTACCTTCATTGTTTGTTAAGCAGTCTTTACAGTGAATCTTTTTATGTTTTATGTTGTATCGCTATGTTTTAGTCAATTTTCTACCACAAAAACTTCCCTTGTTATCAAGTCTCAGCCTGAGCTTGGTCTTAAATTGTTCTACTTAAATTTTGGCAAACTTGAGCCTCGTTGTTCTTATAAAGTTGTTCTTATAAAAAAAATTGCGCGTATAAAAGAAAGAATAAAAGGAGAATGAAAGGGGTAAAAAAGAAAAAAAGGCAAAAAGAAATAAAATGGTTGGTTTCGATGGGATTCGAACTGGTCGCCGCTTGAGAACCACACAAATATTGTCGTTGCGGCCTGTGCGCAAACAAGACAAACTGCTCGTGCCTCTCCCCTGCAAGAAATGACTAGAACTTGGACCCAGTCACAAAGAGTGATCCAGGTCTTCCACATGGTTTTACATGCAGAGTGTTGTAAGGACTGAGGATTTCAGCTCAAGATAAAAAGTAAAATTTGTTGTTTCTCACTGTGGGCTTTACTTTGGATTTTATCATTTTTAATTCAGCGTTCTAAGATGGGAGAAGAAATCTCGTCGAACGTAAAGGATGCATTGCGTGCCGTTCTGTTGTCAGCCATTAAAGGTATACCAGAAAACCAACTCGAACGTGATTTCAAGAAAGTGGTTGGTGAACCTCTGAAATGGAAAGAACTTGGGTTTAAATCCCTTTTCGACTTTCTAAGCGCTGTTCCGGACGTTGCACGGATGGAATGGTCCGATAAGCATAAAGAAAATCTAGTTTTTGGGGTTGGCAACGACGAATTCTTCATGAGCGTACACGCTAAAAAAGCCCAAGGGAATCCCAGTCAAGCTAAGCCGCCCAAGACACCAGAAATGAAGCGAAAACTTCTCGGTTCATCGTTAACTCCACCCAGACAGTATTCATGTGGAAAATATACCAAATCAACCAAAGTGACTCTTTCTAATGCTCCCTCAAGACCTGTGGAGATAGTTGCGAACAAACATGGCCTTTACGAAATTCATGTCTCAGGTTTGCCGCGAGGATGTAAACAGGTAAGTTGAAATTGTAAACATATTTGTTGTTATTTATAATAAATAAAAATGTATTGGCTTTTCACCAAAAATAAGTTTGCAACGAGTAATTGAATAAAATCTATATTAGTATATGTAATAGGACTACATGCTGTCCAATTTGGAATTAATTGGGTGAGAAAAATTGGATAAGGCTACAGGCCGACTCGTATCTAGCCGTCAGAGGAATTTTTTGAATGCAAATATTTCCAAATTGGACAGGTATGTTGTCTTCTTACTTATTAATTGTATAGAGCTCTTCACTTACCTGCTTTTCGCCATTTATTAAACATTCAACCAAATTTTGGACCTTTTTGAAGTATTTTTGTTGAAGCTATTGTTTCTTTGCCTCAACAGTTTGTCATCTTCTATCACCGGAAATAATGTAAAGTTCTGTTTAAACTACTGTTTTCTATGCTTCGAAACAGGGAGTAAAACTCTGCAAATCGAGGCTAGAAAAGTCAGAAAACTGCCATTGTCTAAAAATTGCTGCTCACCTTGCTGATGGTAACAATTGTCTTGCTCTGATTGGTCAATTCAGTGCTTTCTTGAAGCTGATTGGTTTAGGCAAAGTATCCTATTATTTCTAAATTGGATACTTTGTATACATTCCCAGTCTTTAGAGAAATCGATCCAATTAATGATTAATTGGACAATTAAAATGTAATAGTTTGGTCAGTACCATAGAGTTAACTGACCTGCTATATAATTAAGAGAGCAATTACATGAGACCGGAATGAGCTCAGAACGGGATTAGTTCAGGTCGGTCCCCACACAGATCCTTTTACCTGATTGTATGAGATCGGTACAAAAACTCAACTCAGACTAGGATGACTTGTTTTGATAGATGGATCCGGGGGGGAGGGGGGGGGGTACGGTCATATATTGAGTAAACGGGGAT
>JAOCPT020701955.1:0-16579 GCA_026546935.2 Palythoa grandiflora
AACTCGAAAAAGCTGTGGAAACACTTGCCTGCGGCTCGTGTTCCCACAGCATTTCTCGTTCTCCCAAACTTCCACTCATGTTTGTATAACTCGATAGAAACACGGTACATGTTTTCTATTTCTTAAATATTGGATGATTTATCAGTATAACTCCTTCGCAAGTAAAAAATTTCAAGAATCAGCGATAAAACATGAATGTGAAAGCTGGGCATTTTCGTTCTCCTCATTTCATCGCATTGTTCCCTCAGTTGATTCAAAAGGATTATTTCACATTGTTTTGTAGCCCAATGTGTAAATCTGACCAAAATGGTTTACTAAACCGTCTATCGAGCAGCTAGTAGCAATGCACACTCTTGCAAAGTTGTTCATTCCTCTGCATTTAAGGCATAGTATAGTTTTCCCAAGCTCTGATTGTAAAACTCACTGATGAAGGACGATGGACGTCATCTAAAACATCTGAGCTTAAAAACTCTTTTTGAGTTATTTTTATTATAAGATTTAAACACAAGTTCTTGCAGCTTTTTTGCAAGGATTATAAAAGTTCACTGGATATCTAACTTACATGTAATTAGTTAAACTTTGCAACTTGCCATTGTGCAATATCCCCCACTACTACCCGTAACTGCAGTTTTCCATTATGTTTGGAAGAAATCAAAAAGAGCAACGATGAGTACTGTGGGAAGGAGAAAATCAAAGAAGAGTGTGAACAAGAAACAGATGGAAGTTGAAGAGGAAGAAGCATATGATCATGAAACAACTGATGATGATGGGAGTGACAGTACATTATCACTGGGGTCACTAATGACTGGAAAAGAAGATCCTGACTACAATCCTGTCAGTTCACAGGATCACAACAGTTATCAGCCTTTAAAACCAAACAGGAGATCATCAGGGTCAGTAAGTTACAGTCATTATCATTGAAATTATCATCATTAATGCCATCATCATAATTTACTCATCATCAAAACTATCATCTGTTTAACCATATATATATAATAATAAGTAATATGTGTTCTGTCAGATCTAATACTGCATGCCAGTTGACACAAGTCTTTTTTAATGTAGATTTTAAAACCTCCATTGGTTTCAGGTGGAAGATCAAAGTGGCAGTCTAGTAGACTGTTCTTGTATCAGACGTTTCACAGTTTATTCCCCATGAATTGCTTGTTGATTCCCCAGTAGTTGATAAAACACCATAATTTATTATAAATTTTTGATTTTAGAATGAAAAGGATCCCTGTCAAATATGTTGATGCTGAAAGTGATGATGATGCAGTGAGCCTAACTAGCCAAGAAATGTTACCTTCTCCACTGAAAAAACCTAAAACAAGGAAGAAATCTACAATTACACGAACAAGAAAAGGTACATTGGTGTGCACCGGAGGTTTTTTTATTCATTTTCTTGGGTTTTGTGCATTGCTGCACACTTTGGAATTGTTTGTATCAACCAACTGAGGAACAAAGAATTTTGTCTCATGACAGTTTTATGTATTGTTATCAACCTCACTGTATAGAAGCAGTTTGATCCAAGGCAACAAAACCCTTCAGATCTGATAAGTGATGCGATGTTAACCTTTTGGCTGACATTTAATCATAAAATATCTAGCAGAAAAAAAATTAACATCAGTTGAGGAAGTGGTTGCCCATTCTTCCTAGCGGAGGTTACTGTTTTAAAATTGCTTGACAGCTCAAATCTTGACTTAAAAGTCGATTTTGGAGAGCGAGAAAAACGAGAGTCAGATTGAGAGTCGACAAATCTCAGCTTACATGCAGATCCCAGGATTCAATCCCGGGTCGTAGAGGTGGAAGGTGCGAGTAATGACCACTTTACCTACCTGACTCCTTAAATGTATCATTAAATTACAGAAGTATCAGAGACTTGCTTAGCAACAAGTCATTACACATAATATTTTGCTTACAATGTACAGAACAAAATGACGATCTATTTGACAACAATTAAGCATTTGCTACATTCGTATAACAGTTTTAATTTTCATCTTGGATTTTAAAATGTAGAAAATATATAAATACAATTATAAAAAAAATAATTTTATGGTAAGAATTTCTGATCAGAAGCCACGGGGCTCATTTTAAACAGAACTTTTTTCCACTATACAGTACTTGTGAAAAGCAAATTGAGTTAATAGCAGTAGGAAGAGATCAAATTTCAAACTCTGCAACTATGCGTGCACATGCTACTGTAGGTACCAAGGAAGTGGCAGCCGTTTCTCTCTTATTTAAGCTTGTCAGCACTGCGTAGCCAGGCACTGAAATAGACACAATGTCTTGTCTGCAGTGCCTTTTACTTCTGTGGCGGTCCTACTAATTATTTTAGGTCTCTTTAAATGTCAGTCCCTACACATCCAGTGTTGGATCTTTGGCTGTAGGATGACGTAGCTGCATTCTAAGAACTCCTTCTGACACACTGTCCAGAGGAAATGGTTTTTAAACCCAACCGGGTCATCATCAGATATCCATGGACCTAAATCCTCCTTCATCCTAGTGCACACGTATGTGGCCTTTTATATATAGAGGCATGGGAAGGCTTATTAGAAATCAAATGACGAGTTGGGGTTTAGTAAATGGAGTTAGTTTTGTTTCTTAGTGTTAGGAATTTGGTAAAGTTAGCTTTAATTCTTCTCTCACTTTCACTAATTTTAGTTGACTATAATTATTACCAGCTACTTCCTCTGTACCAGTTGTTCTGGTAGAAGATGAGCAACTTCCAACCCTTCCTCAATTTGAAGGAGTTTTACGTGAATCAGGTGTGTAAACTATGAAGTTTCATTCTGTTTTCTTTTAAACTTTATTACAACAGCAACTAGAACTGATTGGTGATAGAAAGGAACGGATTTCTTTGTTTTATACATTTACGGTTACAGAATAGGATAGAGGTACATTTAGCAAAAACTGCGTTTGCACGTCACATTTAAATGATTTCCCTTGAAAGTGTAGTCTTTTCTAGAGTCAAGTAAATGTAGATTCTTGCTTTGCTGGCAGAATTAAGAAAAAATATGTAATTTTTTCCAGTTTTTAAGTCAAATTTGCAAAAGCACCTCTTGTCCGCCAAACGTTAACTCTCGCACCTGTTTTGGTCAATAGCTGTCAAAATGTCCTGTTCCTTATCTTAAATAGTCATGCTTTAAAAGGGTGTCGGATAATTTCAAGTTTTTAAGTAGTTCAAATTTGACAGCACTTTTCTTTCAAAGTTTTCTATCTTCATAGAGCCTTGATTCAGTGCAAAGGTTACAAAATCTTTGAAATATAAATAGTAAATTATCATTTGACTGGCGAGTCACCACGATTGTAATCATATCGGTGCACCCCATGTGAAACAAGGCAGCAATATAGTCATTCGACATCGTAATTAAGGTTACAGTCATCTGTCTTTGGAACAAAATTAATATGTACTGTAGTTGTGGAAACAGGACCAATTATCCAATTCAGAAAGTAGAGGTGTTATGTTCATGTAGGAGCTGACAAATTCGATTTAAATTATAGTAACTAAAGGAAATCAATTTTTATCAAACCCTTTAGGTATAAAAAATCTGGGTTTTAGTTCAAAACAACTCCCTTTAAAAAAACTAAAGAATTTTTGTTTTTTGTATACAAATAGTTCTAAACAAGAGATCCTGAAAGCGAAACTTCAAACAATCGTTGAGCGGAAGAAATCTTGTAGGCTTGTAGGTTATGGCGTAGTGCAGTAAATTTTAAGTATTTTTTTTATTAAATTGAAACAAGGCATTTAGATGCACTTCTGAATATGACCTGTTTCATTCCTAGAAACGCAGGGTAAAAAAGCTGAAGAAAATCAGCTTGAAAGTTCTCCATCTACGCAATTGCTTAATTCTAACAGTTCAACAAAGGATACACTTTATGAACAAGAAACTAACCAAGTGAAGGTACACGTAGGAACAAGAAAGAGAAGGTGTGCAAGCCAATCACCTCGTCCAACCCTGGTCGTGTGCCCCCTTTCAGTATTGAGTAACTGGGAAGTAAGTAACGCAAAGCTGCTTGTGTATCACCAGCATATACTGAGTAATTGGCAAGGTTTTTAATAAGAAAAGAAAAGAGAAGCACCCAGTTTGTATGATGCAATGCAGCCAGTAGCTCCTCTTAGGATCCAGCGCCAGCGACACCATCAGGAGGAAATTAAACCACAGTAGGGGTAGTGAATGGTAAATCTGAGACTATCTGAGATGCCGAGACGGCCTTTGTACCTCATGGGTGACGTCACTCCATTTTTTGCTCACCCATTTCCCGCGCGTCAAAAATTTCTATAAACGGTTGCTACGCAGGCTAATCTAACTACCGATATTAACATTAACTGTACCTAACTTGGAAGTATCAAGTACTTCAACTTACTTTGTTGTGAATCCTTTATCAGTATATGAAGTAACTGGGAATAAAAGTAACTTGATCCTGGGCTCGAAAAATCCATAAACCCAGGGCTAGTAAAAATTCGGGTAGGGCTCCCAGTTTTGAAAGAATTTTTTGCCCATTGGGCTGAAAGATAGTCAAAGAAGAAATTAAGAGAAATGGAGAGTACCGTTCAAAGAAAAGGGATGCTGATGATAACCAGTATTATAGTCCATCATTTCCGTTTCACATTTTCAGAGAATGTAGACGTGCTTTAAATTGAAAAAATTCACTTTTAATATTGACGCATTTTATTGTTGGTTGTGTTGTTAAAGTGGACAAAGTGATAACCATTGTTATTGCCTTGATTGACCGTTTTTACCTTACCATTAAAATTATATTGGGCTGCTGCTGTAAGATCAGGGCTACAGGTAGTAACTTCCCATACTTGCCAGCCCATGGGTACGAAGGTGGGGGAAAATTTTTCGAGGCCTACCTGGTTGTGTTTCCTCTGTCAGTATAAGCTAAATCCATTTACGAGCCTAAGTGGCCCGTTGGAGCTGGTGCTTATCTCCGGTTTTTGTAGTGTTAAGCGGTTGAGAGTCATTGTTTCTCCGTGGATGGGACACTAATCCATCGCAGTTTAGCCCCCAGCAGAAGCTGATACTCATTTTACTGACCTCGGAAGCTGAGTCAACTTTGGTGGAAAAGAAGGTCACACAAATGTTCAACACTCGGCTGAGCCGGGGTTGTCAGTATAAGCCCAGTCAAATATTATAGTTAGGAAAGAAAACGTAAAAACACTTAATACACGTTTTTATGTGTTTTTCATAATTATGCAGGATCAAATAGAGGAACATGTGCATTCTAATCTGCTGGATGTGTACACATACTATGGGGCAGACCGGAAAAAGAGTAAAGACTTCCTTGAAGAACAAGATATTGTTATTACAACTTATCAAACACTTTCTTCAGAATATGCCAAGGTATTTCAAAAATATATTAATAGTTATTACAGAGGTACAATTAAAGGCTAGTCAAAGAATAATTAATTAGGTTGTAGAGGTATCTGTCGAGAGGTGAAGGCTTTAGAAACAGATTAATCTGGAGCTTCAGTAGAACAGCCAGAAGTTTAAATGAAGGCTTAGTGGATATTGACATTATTTAGAAGCAAATGAAAAACAGCATAGCGCCCTTGATGTGCTACAACTAGATTTTAAATGATTTTGCTTTCCCAGGTAACCTTTCCTCAGTAGAATTATTGTGTGGTCTTAAGAATCACTGGACATCGAAACTCGAAACTAGGTGCTATTTTGTTCTAAAGGATGATTAACCATGCATTATAAATGTGGTCGCGTCATAAGGGGGTTGATAGTCATTCGCAATTATGATGGATTTTTGGCACATTTTGAATTATTTCTTCGTTTCTTTCCTCCAAAATTCATCAATACACAAACATTTTCAGAAATCTCAATAATCAATACACGGTATTAGGGCGAGCAAAAGGTCAAACTTTTTCAAAAATTCCAATAATCAATACACGGTATTAGAGTGAGCAAAAGGTCACAAACATTTTTAGAAATTCCAATAATCATTATACGGTAACAGGGCGAGCGAAAAGTCGCAAACATTTTTAGAAACCCCACATCACACACATCACATCACATAATCTTTATTTTGACTCGAATTTGTTATAGCGTATCTAAGTCTAATTTCTCCCCAATCATCCCCAATCATCAATACGCGGTATTAGGGCGAGCAAAAGTTCACAAAACTTTTCAGGTTTTTTTTGAGAAATATTTAAGGGGAAAAGACAAATGTTGGCATTTGATAAACGAACAAGCCACTCTCTTGCTAGGTCAAGAGGGACGCTTTGGTGCTTATCTTAAAAGTTTTTCTCCACATCTCCCTCCCAACTATTTCACTACCCACCAAATTATTGTAATATTCATTAGTACAGTATCTTTAATGCTTTTTCTTTTACTTACGGATTAGGGAAATTCTCCCCTTCAAAACACAAACTGGTTGAGAGTGGTTCTGGATGAAGGTCATGTCATACGAAACCCCAGTGCACAAATGAGTAAGGCAGCACATGCCCTGAAGGCTGAGCGGCGGTGGGTAGTGACTGGTACACCCATACAGAACTCCATGAAAGATCTGTGGTCAGTGATTTGTTTTCTACAGCTGGAACCATTTACTGACCGTCAGTGGTGGAGAAGGACAATGGAACGACCTATCAGTGAGGGGGACAAAGCAGCGCTAAGGTTTGAGTTCAGTATTGCTAACAAATTTGCACTACTTCAACAGACAATTCTAGTTTGTCACAGAACTATTCTATGACTTATTTTATAACTTTAACATTAAACGTGATTATGTTAACTTCTGAATCAGTACTCACTGTTAATTTGTTGAAACAGAGGTAGGGCGGTGTTGAGCACCATGACATATTGTGACAGACCCCTCCCCCTTCCTAAAAAAGACAGTCACGTGGGCTTGGAGGGAGAGGAAGCGCGCGAGGAAAAACACGAAGGACAGTTCTTGATTGAGTTAATACAGCTTTAAATATTTTCTATACAACAAAAAACCTGCCAGATTCCCCAACGAATTTGTAAGTATTTAAGTTTTGATATCATTGCTTTCCTCAGTATAATTTTTTAGATGAATTGTAAATAATTTCATTGACAGTTAATTTCATTCACAGTTGACTGAACATAGATTATCACCATAAAGTTTCTGCATTTTACAAGTACAAGATTAAAAGGATTCTGGCAAATAAATTTGGTGTAGTTGTCACAAGTAACGCCCCGCTACGAGGACGCGAAACAGGCGGTTTTTCACACACTGCTATCTTGTTCGCTAAACCCACTTCGTTTGCCTTTCTCAGATTTTAAACTCAATCCCTTTTTATTTTGGTTCTTTCTCCAAGTAAAGTTGCACACTAATGAAACAGATTGTAAACAATGACGTCCACAAATAATCTATTGTTACTTACTTTCTTAGTGCTTTTATTAATCAAATTTTTCCTTAGTTTTCAAATACCTCCATTGTTGTTTTAACAGTCGTGTTCAGTCACTGATGGGAAGCATTGCTATGCGTCGTACCAAAGACCAGAAGGTTGGTGGACATCCACTGGTCGAGCTTCCACAGAGGCAGGTTTATGTACAACATGTAGAGCTGTCTGCAGAGGAGCGAAGGCTGTATGATTCTGTTGCAAATGAAGGAAAGGTTGCTATAGGAAAGTAAGTACACTAGTTTAGGTAAATGGAGGGTAACCTAGGAAAAAATACGCAGGGTTGCCATGGGTCAGGGAAAAGTACTCAGGGATGCCACGAGTCAGGGAAAGTATGCAGGGATGCCACAAGTCAGGAAAAAGTACTCAGGGCTGCCATGAGTCAGGGAAAGGTACTCAAGGTTGCCATAAGTCAGGGAGAAGTACACAGGGATACCACGAGTCAAGGAAAAGTACACAGGGATGCCACAGGTCAGGGAAAAGCAAATGGGGTTGCCATGAATCAGAGAAAAATACACAAGGTTGCCATGGATCAATGAAAAGTATACAGGTATGCCACAGGTCAGAGAAAAGTATGGAGGGATGCCACGAGTCAGGGAAAAGTACACAGGGTTGCCACGAGTCAGGAAAAAAGTACTCAGGGTTGCCACGGGTCAGGGAAAAGTAATCAAGGATACCACAGGTCAGTGAGAAGTACACAGGGATGCCACGAGTCAGGGAAAAGTACACAGAGATGCCACAGGTTAGGGAAAAGCACATGGGGTTGCCACGAATCAGGGAAAAGTACACAAGGTTGCCATGGATCAATGAAAAATATACAGGTATGCCTTAGGTCAGGGAAAAGTACACAAGGTTGCCAAAGGTCAGGGAAAAGTACACAGGGATACACTAGTCAAGGAAAAGTACGCAGAAATGCCACAGGTCAGTAAAAAGTAGACGGGGTTGCCACAGGTCAGGTCAAAGTACACAGGGTTGCCACAGGTCGGTGAAAAGTACACGGGCTTGCCACAGGGAAAAATACACAGGGTTTCCGCGGATATGGAAAAAGTACAAAGGGCTCCCACAGGTCAGGGAGTGTCGGGATATTTGATGTAGGTCAGGGAAAACCTCAATTTGAGGTTAAAAGTCGGGGAAGAGTGCTTAATTTGGTCAGGAATACTTCCTTTCTATGGTGTATTCCCTGAAAGAAATGTCAAGTGGTTTGTGGTTGGCTCAGTGTTAAGGTCTCTGCCTTCTGACCACAAGGTCCTGGGGTCAACCCCCTTACTCATCTGCCACTCAGCTCTTTTCTTCCCAAAAATAAACGAAGATGGAAGATTAAAAGGTTTTGGAAAAATGTTCTCGAGAAACGAGCTAAAACAACCCCCACCCTTTCCTCCTCGTTTATTAGATTTTTTCAAAGTTTTCCCACCCCCATCCCCCACTACCGTTTATTTTGACCCTCCCGTTTAATTGGTACTTCAGAGTAATGTTTGACGAACTTAAAGTATGAACAAGAACATCGAGTTGCTATCAGTCAAATTTTGTTAAGCTCTCAAAAAGGGAAGTAATTAGCGGTAAAACAAAAAGTAGCTGGCTGAACTCAGTTAGTGCTTTGCTCTAGAATTTACATTGACCAGTGTTTTATCAACTAAAGCAAGTGAAAAAATTTGAGTTCCCCCTAGTTCGGTGGGTAGAGTGTCTGAATGGTCAGAAAATCAAAGGTCAGGGGCTTAGCTACCTCTACGCAAACTGTGTATGGCGTACCTGAAAAATTCTAGTAGAAATAAACTTGAAGAGAAAGGGAAAAAAAAATAATGGGAGACCTTAAAACAATTGATATACCATTTGATTTTTTCTCTAGTCTTGCTTCCTTTGTCATTCATGACCCTTTTACCTTTTTCTTATCTTTTCTCACACATTTCTACCCTTTATTTGCATTTGTTTTTTTACCTACCTATCTCATTGGGCAATCAATATTTGCATTACTATATAACCACTTCTCCACTTATCTCCTACACACTTACTCTGACGAAGGACTACAGTTCGAAACTTCAGGTTTTTTTTCTTCTCTGGTGTTAAACTTAAATTCATCAAACTGCATGTATAAAATACTTATGTGTGCTGGTGTATAGTTATCAAATGAGACGGGATGAAGCTTTGTTGGTAGTGCTGGTTGTAGGTTATATCCCATCAGCCACCAGAAAGGTCAGAAGGCTATCACTGTGCCTTAAAGTGATAGATGGATGTATCTATGTGGTATGTAGTGCATGTATGGATGTAGTTCAATAAAATGCTGTTTGCGAATGTCTAGTTGTTTATTTGTTTTTATGAATAGGTGACAAATGTGCAAGGAAAAAGAGAGGAAAAATAAAAAAATTTCCGAGACTTTATCACCACAAAAGTCTCTGCATTAATGTTTGCATAACTCTGAAAGTATTCTGCCTGCGTGCCTACAGGTTCACAATTTAATCAGCCTTCATATCTATTTTTACAACTCTTATCTCTGATAAATAACGGCATGGGTGGCACAGGGGTAAGACCTCTGCCTTCTAACCACAAGGTCCTAAATCAAACCCCGGCTCAGCTGAGTGTTAAACATTTGTGTGACCTTCTTTTCCACCAAAGTTGACTCAGCTTTCCACTCTCCTAAGATCGGTAAAATGAGTATCAGTTTCTGTTGGGGGCTAACCTGCAATGGATTAGTGTCCCGTCCAGGGAGATTCAATCATCCGCTTAACACTACAGAAACCAGAATTAGCATTGGCTTCAATGGGCCATTGGCTCGTAAATGGTTTAACTTGTTTTACCTCACATATCATAATATTTTATCTGTAGATATTTCAAGTCGGGTAGCCTTCTTAGCAACTATGCTGATGTTCTTGCCATCCTAATGAGGCTTCGCCAGTTGTGCTGTCACCCAAAGCTGTGTGGTAGTGCTGTTACTATGCCAACGTTAGGTAAGAATGGTACTTGGTAGTATTTGCCTTTTGCACCGATTTAGAATTTTGAAAGTGTTAATGTTCATAATCATGTAACCTATAGACCTCCTTCATAACTGGCGGCCATTTTATTTTTTTTTGTTTGTATTCAAATTTACCTGACTAGCCTCGTTCTGGAGCTACGTAATCAATAATAATAATAATAACAATAATAATAATAATAATAATAATAATAATAATCAAAAGAATACCGTACCCCAAATGAAGTGAGGCAGGCAAATTTGAATACAGACAAAAGAATGTTAATATGGCTTCCAGTAATGAAAGAGGTCTATGGAGTAAGCCCCCATTCACATGAATACCAGGGTTCGTGCTACTCCTTGAACTCCTTGAATACTCCTGGAATTTAGTTTCAGTTTTCAAGGGCCCTTGAAAATATGAATTTCCGCTAAAACTCCTTGAAAATTCCTTCAAGTCCTTGAATTTTTGTACTGTCAGGTAATGATAACTTGTTGGAAACAAATTATGTTGTAAATAAATTTTCTTCGTTTTGGTAATTGTTGAACCAGCTAATTTATCTGTCTATTTCTGTGAAATCATTTAATTTAGATGATGGAGGCATTTTGAAGCATGTTTTAACACTCTTTGTTAACAACTGCTTGAGAATCCTTCAAAGGAATTAAAGGCAGGTGCTAAGAGTGCTCCTTGAAAACATTCGTTTGACTCCTTGAATACTCCTGGAATTTAGTACTCACATAGTGCACTAACTCTGGAATACGCTTTCACATGTAAATGCTTACATTTTTCATTTCTTACATGTCTTGTCCACACAAAAATGACCCGTAAATGGTCATTTTTTTAAAGCGGCTTTCGGATCAACTGTTTTGTAAATGTTTACCTATTATCTTCTTGTGGACACACTTAAACACTTGTTTTCGTAAATAATACACGTAGATCATGTGAGTGACCCATTTCCATTGAGCACAAAAATGGTGAGTACAATTCGCAAAACCACCGCAAAAATACGGGTAATTCGGTGCATACTATACTACTGATGCAATATCGTCACTATGCATGTCCACAAGTGTCCAAAAGGCCATTTGTCGATTTGGAATGTTTTTGTGTAACACCACATGAAAACGATTGAAAACGGTCATCTGGGCAGAGAATTTGTAGTCCTACTCGTTTATAAAGCGTCTTCGTGTGTATGAATCCTAAAAAAGAAAAATCATTTTTGAGATACCTTTTACTCGTTAAAGTTTTGTGCTAGAAATTTTCAGATAGCGTACCCCAACAGAGTCCTTCACAAACACATTTTTCTGTTATCAATCTGCCATCATGATCGTTTGTTAAACACAACGTCCCAGGTCTGCAGAAAGTGGCATTTCGGCTGTGGCGGTTGCCCTGCCTCTTTTGTAAGCGTGTATAGTTTTCTTATTGAATTGTATTGTAATGTAATGTAATGTATTGTTACTTTATCATACTGGCAAAGCAAATAATATTAAATTAAAATTAACTGAAACCCATAGATATTACATTTTAGTGCTATGATGTAGCCAGAGACCTGTATTGGTTGCTTTAAGATTACTTTCCAACCTCTAACACATTCTTTTTTACACGTCCATTAAAATAGTAATAATAATGATAATAACAATAACAATAATAATAATAATAATAATAATAATAATAATAATAATAATAATAATAATAAAATACATTTCGACAGTGCAAATTAGAATTTAATTGTTCAAATGCACTATTTGTAAAATAAGTTACAACTGAACGAGTCTAAACACTGTAAGAACAAAAAGCTTTTGTGAAAAGGATGGTTTCAAGTTTTTGTTTCAACGTACTAAAGTTGTATTTTCCTTCACTTGTTTTTCATTCTACAATGATATGTAGTAAGTGATGTAACTCCAGCCTAACTACGGTTAGGGTCAGCATAGGGTTAGGATTAGGGTCAGGTAGAGTTAGGGTCAGTTAGATTTAGGGTCAGCCAGGGTTTGGTTTAAACTACAACTGAACGAGTCTAAACACTCTAACAACAAAATGCTGTTCTAAAAAGAATGGTTTTAAGTTTTTGTTTGAACGTATTAAAATTGTATCTTCCTTCACTTACTTGTCATTCTACAACGACATTTAGCAAGTGATGCAACTCCAGCCAAACTACGAGAAAAACTTGTTCAAACTTTGAAGCTTATTCTGAGCTCAGGAATAGATGAAGAATGTGCAATTTGCCTTGACTCGCTTAATCTTCCTGTCATCACTCATTGCGCACACGTGTTTTGCCGCCGCTGTATCGAGGATGTCATCAGGACATCCCAGTGGAATCCACGTTGTCCCCTGTGTCGTAATGACATCAAGGTTGAACAGCTTGTGGACGTACCTCCAGAGAATGAAGATGGTGACATGCTGGATTCTAATGAATGGCAGTCGAGTTCCAAGGTAGGATATGTGATTGAAGGTTGGTCATGATCCTGTTCTGAACGATTGACTCTTGGGATAAATTTGAAGAGAAGAGTTCTTGATAGGCTATCCCGCACCCCGCATCCCCACTATAAATGTACATCACAACATGATGGGACTTAATGAATGGCATTCTGCTGCTAAGGCTGGCCAGGATCTTGTACTAAGGGATAGACTTAGGGATGATATGTTATATATATCATATCATATCGAAGTTTTCTCTTCGGGGTTTTTCAGAACTTGTTTACAAGCATATACAGGGTTAGACAGTTGAGGGTCTTAAAAAGTCAGCTTGAGTGGCTCACATTTTAAGGCTTGACTGGCAGCCTATAAGAAGTGCCCTCAGTGTAAGAAACAGACCACAACACCACGATCACTACTCTACTCTTTGCGAGAAGTGCGTGGGTTCATTTTATAGTTGTAGTAGTAGTAGTAGTAGTAGTAATAGTTATAGTAATATAATAATAATAATAATAATAGCAATAATAATTTAAACATATTTATACAGGATTGCTGCCTCAGATTTAAAGAATAAAACTGCTGTCAACGCAGGTCCCGTTCATAGAAGTCCCTCGGTAAAAGGGTAGAGAGACTGGACCTACGGTTTAACGTCCCTATCCCAGGGATGTACTTGGGGAGAAGAGCTCTTGGTAGACAATCCCCACTTACCTTTCTAAGACTATAAACATAACCCACATCATGGCGACAATAATATTGAGAATCTTAATTTTATATAGTGCTTCAAATCATATAAAGACGCTCTTGCACGCTTGACAGTAGATAAACTACAAATTAAGACTATTATAACAACAGATAAATAACTACAAAATAATAACTTACTAACTAATTGAGTTTTAAAATGAACTTAAATTATCGTATAAATACTACCAGTGGGGCATAATAAATGACATTCTACTGCTGAGGCTGGTCAGGATCTTGCATTTTAGGGATAAACTGAATCTATTGTATTAAGAAATATTTTAAAATTTATCTATGGCATTGTAGCATTCATGTACAATTGTTTTTGTTATTATGCACTAAAAGCTCAGCAGCAACATTGATATTTTAACATTCTTCAAATTACGAGTAACATGAGAATATTATCATTATTGTTTTTGTTGTTGTAATGGTGATATTAGTTACTTTTCTTGGTTTTGATGTTTATTCAATTAGGTGGATGCTGTCATGTCTGCATTAGTGAAACAAAGAAATGAGGACCCATCGTTAAAGAGTATCATTGTGTCGCAGTTCACGTCAATGCTCACAGTCCTAGAGACTCCCCTTGCAGCAGAGGGATTCCATTTTGTTCGTTTGGACGGCACTATGTCACAGAGAAGACGAGTGGAAGTAATTTCACAATTTTCAGATCCTAGTCCGGGTTCTCCTATTGTGATGTTGTTGTCCTTGAAAGCAGGCGGCGTTGGATTAAATCTTGTTGCTGCCTCCAGATTGTTTCTTATCGATCCAGTGAGTTTTTTTAATTTTTTTCTTTTACATTTTTATCCCAATCTCACTCGAACTCATAAAGTAGAATGCATAAAGGTGTTAAGACATCTTGCAGTAGGGGTTTCAAATTAAAGTAGCGTACGTTGTAAGCAATGTTTACGATCCTCGTTTCCGTTACTATCTGGACTGTTGACCTTACGTTTACTTACAATTACTAACTGGACAGTTAACCTGAGGTGTACATACAGTTACTGTCTGGACTGTTGACCTGAGGTGCACTTACAATTACTATCTGAACTGTTGACCTGAGGTGTACTTACAATTACTATCTGGACTATTGACCTGAGGTGTTCTTACAGTTACTAGCTTGACTGTTGACCTGAGGTGTACTTACAATTACTATCTGGACTGTTGACCTGAGGTGTACTTACAATTACTATCTGGACTGTTGACCATAGGTGTCCTTACAGTTACTATGTGGACTATTGACCTGAGGTGTTCTTACAGTTACTCTCTGGACTGTTGACCAGAGTTGCCCTTATAATAAACTATCTGGACTGTTGGTCTGAGGTATCCTTACAGTTACTATCTGGATTATTGACCTGAGGTGTTCTTACATTTACTATCTGGACTGTTGACCTGAGGTGTACTTACAATTACTATCTGGACTGTTGACCATGGTGTTCTTACAGTTACTATCTGGACTGTTGACCTGAGCTGTCCTTACAATTACTATCTGGACTGTTGACCATAGGTGTTCTTACAGTTTCTATCTGGACAGTTGACCTGAGGTGTCCTTAGAGTTACTATCTGCACTGTTGATCTGAGGTGTTCTTACAGTTACTATCTGGACTGTTGACTTGAGGTGTCCTTATATTTATTATCTGCACTGTTGACCTAAGGTGTCCTTACAATTACTATCTGTACTGTTGATCTGAGGTGTCCTTAGAATTACTATCTAGACTGCTGACATGAGGTGTCCTTAGAGTTACTATCTGGACTGTTGACCTGAGGTGTACTTACAATTACTATCTGGACTGTTGACCTGAGCTGTCCATAGAATTACTATCTGGACTGTTGGTCAGAGGTGTCCTTAAACTTACTATCTAGACTGCTGACCTGAGGTGTCCTTAGAGTTACTATCTGCACTGTTGAGCTAAGGTGTCCTTACAATTACTATCTGGACTGTTGACCTGAGCTGTCCATAGAATTACTATCTGGACTGTTGACCTGAGGTGTCCTTACAGTTACAGTCTGGACTGTTAACTTGAGGTGTCCTTATATTTACTATCTGCACTGTTTACCTAAGGTGTCCTTACAATTACTATCTGGACTGTTGATCTGAGGTGTCCTTAAAATTACTATCTAGACTGCTGACCTGAGGTGTCCTTAGAGTTACTATCTGGACTGTTGACCTAAGGTGTCCTTACAATTACTATCTGGACTGTTGACCTGAGCTGTCCATAGAATTACTATCTGGACTGTTGACTTGAGCTGTCCATAGAATTACTATCTGGACGGTTGACCTAAGGTATCCTTACAACTGATGGAGCCCACGGCCTTTAAACCCTTTGGTTTCTTGTGCACTTCCTCACCTTTATATTTATTGTAAAAAAAGAATGTATTGTACATTATGGCTGAATAAAAAAAAATAGCTGACAATTGTTGGTAGCTGTCTTTCCCTTGTGAGTTGATAAGGAAAGACAATGGCTAACTATTAAAGGGAGCCTTCGCTGTCCAACAATATTAATGTTAAATAAGACTTTTCTTTACCTTGTGTCCGTATCAGCAGCTCACATCTAATAATTCTCTGTACATAGCTCAAGCCAAGCGTTTCACTTTGATCATTTCAATAGAATTTCCCGCCATCTTGAAATGTGACGTAATACGGTTGCAGTGCCAGACTCCCACTCGTTCATTGCTATTGTTTTAATCAAGAGTGGAACCTGGCACTGCAACCGTATTACGTCACATTTCAAGATGGCGGCGCGCGGGAAATTCCAACTACGGAAATGTGAAAACAAATCGCTTGGCTTTAGCTATATACAGAGAATTATCAAATGTGAGCTACTGATATGGACGGAAGGTAAAGAAAAGTCTTATTTAACATTGATATTGTTGGACAGCCGAGGATCCCTTTAAACATTTTTTTCATCATTGTAATGTAAAAATAATAATAATAATAATAATAATAATAGTAATTATATTGGTTAGTTGCCTTCTAATGTGCGAGTCAATTCCAGCGGCGAGCATCCCCCCCGGGCAAACCCCCGGGCATTTGATATAAGATTAGTCCCGCAGGGCCAGGCATTTGTCAGTTAATAGTGTCCCGGCCCCCCGGGCACTTGCAAACAACAAAAAAACTTGCCTCGTAACA
>JAOCPT020702509.1:0-16576 GCA_026546935.2 Palythoa grandiflora
ATTTTGGCATCAAAATCGTAGCAACTGAATAAGTCTGAGAAGAGTCTAAATTATTATTGAAAATTGAAAAAATGACAGGATTTGCAACAATTTTGTTTTGGTTTTAATCTCAGATTATCTAAATGATACCTGTTGAGTAGTGCATTTTTCTATAAATACAAGTATGCCTTAAAGTTTGATTAAAATTTTACTTCTACGTTTCGGGGAGTTAAAGTCATAAAATTTAACTATGTTGTTTTGACATTTTGGTTGACTGGCCACCTATGAACTGAACATAGTAAATTGGCATATTAAGAAAATAATTTTTTTTAAGGAGTACAGTAACCGGCGGTAAGACGCAAAATAGGCGGCGCTATACCGCCGGTAGCCGCCTTTTATTGAAAACCCTGCATATCGATATCCGTATAGTTTCTAATATCCGTAAAATTTAAGTGTTTGCTTTCAACATTCTAAATTGATATTTTTCCAGGCAGCTAAATATCTTGGGGCAAGGGCTTCCCAGGAAGATGATGGGCTTAAACTTCATTATACCGTTGTTGAAGTAAAAAGTAAGTAATGGCATTGTTTTTTATATTTAGCCATTGACTTCAGATTGAAACTTTCATGTATTACAGTTTCAGTCTTCTTGGGTTAAAATACTGACCTTTGTTTTGTTAATTGGTGAATTATTGAGCCTTCTGTGCAAACAGACAAGTAATAAGCGATCTGATGTTGTTTCCAGGGTTACTATAGTCGTAAAAATTCTGAAGAGTCATAAACGTTCAAAACACAGATTTGGCCAGCGCGGAAACCTTTGAAGCTCGATTTTGTAGCGTAAAAGTTGTGGAACCGAAAAGATTTGGGGGGAATACTTTTTTTATTCCATATAAAGTTACCAATAACACAAAAACCCTCTAGGCCTTATAGACTCTTTAAAAGTCATAAAAAAGTTGTGGATGACTAAAAAGTCCTGAAACAGTTCTGGACTGCAAGCCTAAATGCGTTCGTGTTTTTCCTTGAAGTTTTGGATGAAGATAAAGGCTAAATCTCGCTATAACTTTGAAATTTGTTTAGTTATCACTGACGGAAATAGTCGCAGTGTATTTTTTTATACTGATCATCAGAAAGAGGCTTGCGACGAAAGTAAAACCTAAAAGTATTAATGTCAAAAAGGTCCAAGAATTTACATAAAAGTTCTAAAAAAATGTTTTAGAGAAATAATCTGTTTGAAGCCTTTTGTAAAAATCAAATGATCTAATGTTGTTTTTGTATTTGTCAGGTGAAAAAGATGAGAAACCACCCCCTCCTCCAACCCCTTTTAATCCACTATGGATCGCCATGTTATGTGTTGGTATCCCATTATGTGTTGTTGGGGTCCTTGCTGGTGGAAAGACTGTGTATGCACGACTGTGGCTCCCTGATGGATTCATTAGGCGCAATAATAGACAGAGAGGATCTCTTCGCCGAGAACCTATTGGAGAGGACTTTTCATTGAGGTAGTTAGCTTCATGTTTTGAAAACATTTAATTGTATTATGAATAGACAGAGATGATCTCTCCGCTGAGAAACTATGGAAAAGGACTATTCCTAGAGGTAGCTAGCTTCATCTTTTGAAAACAAATAGTTGTGAAAGTAGTTGTTTTCAAATTTTATGGTTATCAAAATTGAGTAACAGTGTAAACGGATTACACATTTTCTTTCAGAAATGTGGGTAAGAGTGTTACTGAACTAGAGGAAACAGGGGCAGCTGTCAATCGCATGGACCTAACACCACCTCAGGATGGACGGCAGGCTAAAAGAGTGCGCCTTGACGAGGGACAAAGTAAACTGCAACTAGATGAAAAAGGGGTGGACCATCGGCAATGGACGCAGCTACATAGGGAGGCAGCAGATGTGAATGTACGAAGTTGTACTGCGTTGGCCCTCACTCCACCTCAAGAAGGAGATCCTCAGAGAGGCGCTACTCCTTATGAAGTCAATGCTAAGGGGCCAGGGGGTTTCACTGCTCTTCATCTAGCATCATGCCGTGGATCACTCGTTGATGGAGCCTGTGTAGATGATGATAGTAACAGTGATGATAGTGGAGGTGCCATGGTATCTGACCTGCTCTCACTAGGGGCCAAGTCTAATTGTAGAACTGACAATACACATGAAACCCCACTTCACCTTGCAGCGCGATATTCGAGAGCTGATGCTGCAAAACGATTACTTGATGCTGGTGCAGATGCAAATGCAAGAGATAAATCTGGACGCACTCCCCTGCACCAAGCTGTTGGAGCTGATGCGCAGGGAGTTTTCCAGGTTGGTAAAATACCCCAACAGAATAGGAAACAACGGTTGTAAATTTGTGCGGATTGTTGTTCCACTGGGTGTTTTTTGTTTTGCATACCCAGGGAAAGGCGTTTAAAGCTCGTGATAAGGAAGAGTTTGTAAAGTTTTTAGATACCTAGGAATGGGTTTTTATGACTTGTGGATACCTAAGGATGGCCTTATATGGATTGTGGATACCTCGTAAGGAATGGTATGGGTTTTAGATACCTAAAGATGGGTTGTATAAAGGATATGTACTGTACCTAGTAAAGGGCTTGTATAGTTATCTGGGGAAGGATGTGCATAGATTGTTGATACCCAGGATGGCTTTGTATTTATCGTACATACCTAGCCGAGGATTTGTATGGGTCCTAGGATTATTGATACCTTAGGAATCTTTTTCCAATATTATTTTACTTGTTCCATTTTAGATCCTATTGAGGAACCGAGCTACTGAGCTTGAGGCTAAAGACAATAACGGGACAACGCCACTGATTCTAGCCGCCAGAGATGAAATGTTGGAAATGGTAAAAGAATTAATCAAGGCAAATGCAAAGGTTAACAACACTGATCAACAGGGTAAGTATATTAGCGAGGCACTAGATACTTTAAACATGAAAACTAGCAATTGGCTTTTCTCTCCCCACTCGAGAGTAAAAAGCAAACACTGAGTTTTAATAAATCACTACTTACAGGTAAGACTGCGCTGCACTGGGCTGTGGCTGTTGACAGTTTGGAGATTACAAAGGAGCTCCTTAGAAGTGGTGCCAAGAAAGATCAGCAGGATGAAAAGGTACAGTGTGACCCATACATGTAAAAAGTTTGAGTGAAACAGGGATAAAGAAGAAAAAATATTTCTTGTTATACGTAATTGTAATTGCCCTTCCTACAAATCAATCATGACGACCTTTCCATGTCATGAAGATCATCCAGTGCTCAGGATTCTTTTTCTGCCAGTCTCACTATAATCTTAAGACCTACTATGGATGCTTGTTTGCCGTTGCTGCTCCCTTTCTATGGAACAGATTCCTGATGAACTCGGAATGTTTTTCTTTATTTCATCATTAGATGTAACGAAAAGTTGTTTCTTTTTCAGCAAACATAAGGTGACATTGGTCCGTGTGGGAAATGGCTCTTATAAGAAATGATTTATTATTATTATTGTTGTTGTTATTATTATGTTTTTTATTTAATAGTTTTTGTTTTGGAAAGATTTTGATCTACATCATCTTTTTGAACGAGGCTCATAAATTAATACAATTGTTAGTTTTCGGAAATCAGTGAAGAAGATGCAGGTTGAAATAAAAGTATAGACGTTAAGTAGCTCATCTCCTTTATATTTTTATAGGGTCAGACCCCTCTATTCCTTGGTGCTCGTGAAGGAAGTTATGAGACTGTACGTTTTTTGTTGTGCAACTATGCAAACCGTAAAATTGCTGACAACATGGATCAGAACCCAGAGGACATTGCGAGAGAGAGGCTGCATAACGACATTGTGGAGCTTCTCACTGATTGGTCGTTAGGTTGTAGGTCCCCAATTGCAGCAGCTCCAACGTCCCCAATTGAGGGACAGAATTCACCCTTAACGTGCACACAGTCACCGCCGCTTAAAGTTGTGACACATTTTCCAGTTTGTGCTGCGCCCAATAGCAAAAGTGCCAACTCAGGTGTACCCAAAGGAGGAGCGAGGGCAAAGACTGCATCTGCTGCCGCAGGTGTGAAACGCAAACGCAAGAAGCAGCCGCGAACCAATGACCAGAGTTACGTCGGTGATTTTAATAACGTAAATATTGCTAAACCTCAGTCAAGTGTCGTGTTGTCACCCTCAAGCCTAACTAATGGGATGTCGCCTTCTAGCACGGGAACCAGTTTTTCTCCACCGGCACTGGCTGTAATGAGTGGTTTGTCTCCCCAGGGCAGCATGGGTGGAAGTATTTCTCCTTCCACGTCAACAACACTCTCGCCACCACAGCCCAACTCTCTTGCAACTAACTCACTATCGCCACCAATGCTGGAGTCACAGCTCAGTGCTCATCTGGAGGATGTTCTTGGAGCTGATCTAGTCCTTGATGATATCAATGTTGATGGGAGTGATATTTTCCACGATATCCAATTTGACCAGGATAATCTTACTTGTGGAGACTTTGTACCACCAGTAGGTGATGTTTACGACACCAATTCAGTCTCTAACATTCAGGATCCTCTGTCAGTGTCCTGTAAAGTGTTACCGATTACTCAGATCAATCAGCAAATAAGCCGTGTTGAGCAAACGGTACCCACAACGTCAGATTGCATGTACGTTCCTAATAGCATGCAAAGGCGAGAGAACGCTAATTATCAAAGACTTTACTCAGCTTCGAGCTCACCCAATCTTCCTTGCTCTGTAGACTCATTATCAGCTGTCGCAATTCAGCAGACTCAATTACAAACTGTGCAACAGAGCTGTACGTCTCCGTCACAAATGGCTGCTTTACAGGCCATCTCGAACTCCAATGCAGTTGAGGTTATTTCACCCACGCGGAAGGAGAGGCATCGTCGATTGCCGATAAATGCAAAGCACACTCAATTGACTGGTCAGTTACATTACACAGGGAGTGAAAAATACCCAACTCCCCCATCAGGACACTCATATGAAACGTCATACGAATCATCACCACAGAAGTTGCCCATCTCATATCTTACTCCATCACCCGATTCACCAGAGAGGTGGTCGTCATCATCCTCACCGCATTCTTCCAACTCAGACTGGTCCAACTGTTAAGGCCAACACTACAAACCTTTTTGTACTGTGAGAGTCGTGTAATATTTTAGTTTAGTAGGGAAGGGGAGAATAGAGCTATTTCAAAACGGGATGACAGTTATTGAAACGTAATGCAAAGTACAATACTTGAAATCAAAGGAGCTCTGCAGATTTTTTGGTTTCTTGCAGCTTTTCTTGTCGACCAGTCACAAGTCTAGAAACTTTTTTGATTACCTAAATTTGATGACGCTGAGAATGATTTGCACAAAAAGCTAAGTTGTCATTACGCTCCTGTGTAATTTTTTTCCTTAGTTGTTCGTATTTGAAATAGCTCTCTGTACAGTCAAACTTTATATTAAACGGTTTTTCGTATGCATAGCGTAAATTTTTCTGTGCACTTCATTAACCGACCAGAGAGGGATCAGTCACATGCTTGGAAGTGAAATATTTGCATTTAATCATAGCATCAGCCGGCACAGTAACTACCCAATATTACTCAGTTTTTTTTTATAAGATTATGTAATTTTCAGATTGAATAGAACCAGTTACTGAATGTTTTTATTTCTTGGTGATTTTAAGGCTGAAAACGTTCTATAGATGTTCTTGAATACATTTGTATCCTGGAAATTTTAAAAAAGGCATTGTTTTAGACTAGTCAGGGGAGCCACGATCCTTGAAAATCCTGGAAAGTCCTTGAATTCGAGTCGTAATCTTTGAAAATCCTGGAATGGACCAAAAAATTTTTCTTTTCTTCCAAAATTAAAAAAAAATTTAAGCTGTTTTTTAAAAATATTTTTTAATGTACAACGTTGTAAAACAAAAACCGCGAATCTGGAGGGCTTGATTGAGAAGGTAATGAATTTACTTGAAAATATTCTGGAAAGTCCTGGAAAAGTTCTTGAATTTTACATCCAGTAAATAGTGGCAATTCTGACTAGTGTTTTATTTGAACAAAAGGTTTAACGAAATGATAGATCGTCTTTCTGTGAAGTGCCTTGTTCGTGCCTCCAGGAATTTTATCAATGCGGTCGACGTTGGTCGATTTGGCATTGCAAAGTCAATGAAGCCCGTTTCAAAACGTCGAACTTTTCATTTGGTGAACAAAATGTTAACGAGGAGCAAATTGTGTTGTTTTACCTTGTTTGTATTCGTTGCAGCTAGTGATGGAAATTGGCTTAGATTTCATAATTGATCATCGGAAATAATCGGATCGACCCAGTCGATCGATTATCGACTATAATTGGAAATTCCATGATAAGAAAAAAAGGCAGTTTCATCAAAGTGGTTTTATTTATTTTTTCATTAAACGGGTGGTAAAAATATTGCTTGAGAAAAGTAATAAACTACTTTTTTCTGTATGAAATACGCACCTTTAAATGTGAACGGAATACAAAATGCACAACCTTGCCTGGTGTTAGGGGGTTTTCAGAGAAGAAAAAAGACATGATTTTATAGCTAATTTGCCCAAATAAGTTTTTTTTTCTTTTTTAGGCGATAATCGGTAGTGCCTCGCTTTAAAATTTCCGATGAATGATCGATTATTAACAATGATTGAAACACCACAAATGCGGTACATAAAAAGTTGGACATTTGAAACGGGCTTTAAGACACAGAAGAAAGAGCAGAAACAAACAGAATACAAAGCACTTATTTGGAAAAATGTGAAAAACGTTTTTATAATCAGATCTAAGTTTGAGCAGTGTTCTTAAAATGTTCTTTAACGCTGACCCTGCTAAACCCAAGAAATGTTATAACTTTTGAACAATACTCAGTCAATAGTTAAATTCCTTTAATAAAGTAATCATTCATTTTGTCTGTCTCGAAATGAAGATGCAGAAAAGGTAAATTTCATCAGGAAGTTCAGAAGTTGGTAATTTCTTTAAGTTTGATAACATTTGGACTCTTGGGCTAATATGTTTTTAAGTTTTCTTATTTTCAGTTTCAACGTTCTTGTAAAATATTTTCTTGTAAAGAGCTGAGTGTGGGCATATTTTAACGAAGAATTTATTTATCAAGTGAAAGGTCTAAATAGTCGTTTTGGGCACTTGTAAATTTAAGAGTTCAAGTACACTTTTTAATTCATCATTGAAACAATGAGGTTGGTTTTTATAAAACTGGTTTTTACCAAAACTGAAAAAAGAATAGAAACGACGCGCATTTTAAGAAATAGACTTATGAACATTATTTCTAATGGTCACAAAAAGAAGAGCAGTGATGCTGTTGAAATTTGTTGATAATTGATAGTTTTAGATCTCGATTTAAGATTAGAGGATATTTTAAGGTAATTTTGGGGCTTTTTGCGTTACGAAATAGTATGTTCCATAGTTGCGTTTTTCACTTATGGTACGTGTTTGAGTTCTGTTGTGTTACAGAGATTTATATAGTCTACCGTGTTCGTAATTTTATAGCTGTGGAGTATATGTACGTGAACGTGGCACAGACAAATCACATACGAAAATCAGTAATTTGCTTAATTAGTTAATAGGATATTAGTAAAACTTCGTATTTTTATTGAGTTGCTGTTGAATGTATGTATATATTTGTAGTAAATCCATCAATGTGTAGGAAAGAATTTTTTTTCCAGACCAACGCGGAAGGTTAATGAATAGGACTACAAAGTATTGGATAACTTTCAGTAATTTCCGTTTTGTCTGAAAAGAAAATTTTTTAAAGTGTTTAGAAGCTGTTTTAGATAGTTTAGATGTTTTTGGAAATACCGGGTTGTGTTTCCAGGGCAGTGCCACGGCTGAGCTTTTGTTGCACACACATAGGAAAAGAACGAAATTTTAATATATTTTTGAAAGATAGCCTCAAATTAAAAAGAAAACTTGTAAATATTACATTTTTAGAGTTAAAACATATCTATATATAAATGGGTTAATAACGGAACTGTTTTCAATATAAGTTTTGCAGCACGTTCATATATAGAACATTTTCCACTAGTTCTGGACCTCTCCTTGATACATTTGTATTATATTATATGTATATATACATAAATATGTGTAATGAGCTGGCTGGTGCGTTTTCTGGCTGACAAATATACGGAAATATTTTGACTAGTAAAAGTTAAGAGACTTTGAACTTGTCATCGTTTTGTTTTCTTATAATGTAGATATTATAGATGGGTGTGGGTGATAACAGGGCTTGGAATCGAATCACTTTATTCTATTTGCAGGATTTTTGCAGAACCAAATAGTTTTTTTCCTTGATAAATTAATCGCGGCGTGGTTGGCGCTATTCAAAGACCTTTTCCCTTTATCCTACTACTGCAGTCACCCCTCAGGCTCGTACCGACAATAATCGCGTTCCATTTATCATAACTTTTCACCCCATAAACAACTCTATTAGACTCATTGCTAATCGCAGTTTAAATTTATTTCAAATCAGATTCCAGTATTTCCAATTTCCGATTTTTTCTTATTAGAAGGACCGCCATCGTCGCGCTTTCTTGGCCCTCTGATAAAGAACCTGGCACTTTTTGTTGTTCCCGCAAACGATGTCTCACTTGTCCTTTTGTGGCTTCTCGCACATCTGTTACGGGCCCAAAATCAACTCTATACATTACCAACCATTTCGATTTCACCACAATTAACATTTATTGTATTCAATGTTCTCATTGTAACCAGTTATTGGGGAAATTGGCATTCGACTTTATTACTTAAGACAAGGCCGGCTTGCGGGAAACCGTCCCTAAATTGCATTGAAAATGTAGTCGTTGATCATATCGCGAAACCAATTTAGAGATATATGAAAGGAATGTAAAACTTTCAATGTTTTTTTGTTTCATATTCTTTAGTTTTGATTTATGGTTAATCTATGATAAAGGTTTACATTTCAACATCTTTTGTCAAAATAGATCTAAATTTTTTAACGAACCTTGAATGAGAAAATTGCAGTACTTGCCCCAAAAGTGTTCTTACTTTGAATTAAAAGAAAAAGTAGAGCTTTAATAACACTGAAAGCATGTTGTCATTGTTAATAAATTAAAGATACGCCATTATGCAATGCTTTAGAAAAATTCAAATTTGCAAACACAAAAACATTTGTCAGAGAAACTGAAATTATCATTTGCCCTTTGCTAGTTTTTTCACGAGAAACACAACAGTTTAATTGCGTAATATTAAAAACTTAATCACCATTTCTCCTGCTTTACTAGCAATTAATGCGATATTGTATGCGAACAGTCACTAAATTTACTATTGACAAAGTTGCGTGTAGTTAATTTCGAAACTCGACTTCTGGCTGATCGTATCTTGGTTTTACATGAGATAAAGAAATCTGTTGACGTCGGCATAGAGTTGTGTTTACAATTTCACAGTTAAGAGAATTTTGTTATGTTTCAAACAACTATAAACAACAAGTGCTTTACATAAACGAAGACAATGAAAGGATAACAACACTAACTCGCTTTGTAAATATTTATGGTTGACAGACGACGCGTAAATACACTAGGTCGTGGGAAAAGGGAACACTCCCACGTTCCCACAAACTATTTCAACTGTAATGTCTGCTTTTCCTTTGTTTGGGGATTAGAAAAAATGGCACCTGGCGTCTTAAAGGATAACAGTTTAGTTTAAAAGCACAAGGGAATTTAAGGTTAAGCTTAAAATAGATCATTAATTTGTACCACTGGCGCTTTGATGTAAATAGAAGTCTGGGAAACGAAAGTTTTCCATCGAACATTCCGGTAGGAACTAAACAAGATCGAGATCGCACTGATATTATTATTGATTACTCGATCGTGAAAAAATGGCGGAGACCAAGATAGTGACTCTGATATTACATGTCTACAAAGACTGCCGCCGAAACGTTATCGAAGAACTTAGATAAATAATAAGTTAATGTTAATTTATTGTTTAATTGTAGACTTTCTTGATTGACTTTTAATCAAGCTGGACAAAGGGCAAAGGATTTAACCTGAAACAAGATTGAAAACAAAATTAATTTTTAAAAACCTAAGGCTTTGTTTCAGCAATTGGCACAGTATTAATATTTTAAAATATCTATTGTTAAGTTGGGATGGAGATAGTGAAAGTTATTTCCTGGTTCTAAATATTAAATGAAGACCAAGAATCAAAGAAAACAATTGCTTGGCGCAATTAAGTTGTTAATCAACATTTCTATTATTTATATCAGCCATTAGGTTTTGTTAAATGATTTAGTCAACCTCAAGAACTGCTTTCTTTTTTTCCGCCAACAAAGACAAAAATAAACGCATTTATCTAAAACCCATCCCCATAATGCAAAACAAAAGCCACTTTCGAACTGCTCCCGTCTTCCACTCAATAGTACACGCTCAGTTTTTGTAAAAACAAGTAAATTTGGCCGCGCCTCATTGTCTTAATGTCTTGGCGACGTCAACCTTAATTTGTTCTTAAAATGTTTTTATTTCTGCTCCGTGTTTCTGTTGAAAGAAAAAAACAAGACAGGCGAAGCAGAGAAAACGAAACGTCTCGAAGTTAACCACACGTATATGTTTTGTTTGGCTATTTAAAAATTTGTAGGCGAACTACCTTCATTGTTCGTTGAGCTATCTTTAGGGCTAATTATAAGATTACAGTCAATCATTTTGTTTTCTACTGTATTGCTAAGTTAAATTGCGTGTTTCAGCCATTTTTCTACCACAAAATCTTTGTAGTAATCAAGCCGTCAGCCTGAGTTCGTTGGTGAATTGTTCTTAAATTTTTGACAATTTGAGCCTCGAAATTTGTTCTTATAAAAAAGCATTTTTTACAGTTACAGAATAGAATACTCTGGATTAAAAACAAGTAGAAGATTCAAACCACAAGTGAGGGCCAGTGAGTAATTAAATGTTAAGTGCAAAAACTAAAAATAAATTAAATCATGGCATCAAAGAATCTTAAACTTTCTAGTGAACTGTGAATCGCTGATGTAAAGCGGGCTGGTGTTCCAAAACATAACTTTAATAAAATAAAATAAAATAGTCCACTACCTTATACGGTTGTCGGGAGCATTTTAGCTAATTTAGCCGTGTATGTCGTATAAAGAAAGATCGTACGTACATTTATCGACATTTTGAAAAGCTTGTGTACAGTTTTACCAGTTTTATCATTATATTAAATTTGAAACGTTATACAAGTTGAACACTCTGGTAACGTCTCTGGGTTTATTAGAAATAAGTTGGAGATTCAGACCACAAATGAGTACTTAAAGGTTAAGAGCAAAAGCTAAAAATAAATTAAATCGTGGCGTCAAAGAATTTTATATTGACTTTTGAGTTTTGAACTGTGGATAGGCCAACGGCAGCATTTTAGCTAATTTAGCCTTGTGTGTATAATTTAGTGTCAGCATTTTGATAAACTTGTGTATACATTTTTTACTGGTTTTGTATTAAATTTGAACTGACATTATACAGCTACAAGGTAGAAGTTAGAACACTCTGGTAACGTCTTTGGGTTTAATAGAAACAAGTTGGAGATTCAAACCACACAAGTGAGTAAAGCTAATCCACAACTCGTAGCATATACGGTTGAGGGGAGCATTTTAGCTACATTTCGCCGTGTGTGTTTCTATAAAGAACAACCGTACTACATTTGTCGACATTTTGAAAAGCTTGTGTACAGTTTTTACTGGTTTGTATTTAACAGGCCAGCGAAAGTTGATTTCGTGTTTCTCGTCAGCCACTTTCAGAAAATTGGCGAGGGAATTTTTCATTATTTATAAATATGGTCGTTTTTAAGACATAACTGATAAAGCTGTTGCTGTAATTCACAGAAGCCTTGGTATCGAAGAAAACAGGGCAGAGAAAATATTAAACAACAACAGACCCTGAGTTTATTCTGAAAGGATATATTAGGTTTGCTATGTAAAAAAATCATCAAAAGTCTTTTCAAACCAAAATTTGTGACCAGAATCTTGATCAACCATTAATATTTTCGTTTTAAAAAAGTAATGAATAAAGATTTTCCAAGCTTTGGCTAAACCCCATGCGGGCGCTGACGAAAACATTAAATCAACTCTCGCTAGCCTTAATTTTGGAACGTTATACAAAGAGTTTTCAAGGATATATTTGTCAACTTTTTATCATGATAATAGCTGGAGCCTTTTTTCTTTAGCTTTTACCTGAAGACCTTTCAGGTAAAAAAAACTGTTTTAAAATTAAAAGTATGTTTTGTTCTTGAGATATGTGAAGTAAAAACTCATCACCGGAAGTAAAGTTGTGTGCAAGCCTCTTTTTCAAATACGTTTTTCTCGAAACAACTTTTCACATCAAACACAGCTGAGAAGATTCCTACTCAAACTGTTTTTATTCTATTATTGCCAAATCTGGCACAGCGGTGGTGTAATAACTGAGCTTCAAAATGGTGACAAGAAATTTTGATTCTCAATCTCAGCTTAGTTTTTTTATATCAGATGATTGATCTGAAAAACTCTATCAAAAATCGCTGACACCGTTTTGGCAATCAAGCTGTGAAGAGGAAAAATGATAACAAAGGATAGTTTAGCTCACAATCAAACGGACTTGAACTTCGCGAAGGAAAAAAAACTCACAAACAACACGCCCAGTGTCGCTGACAAAGAAAGAGTAAAATTTGTGATTTAATTGAGCCATCTTTTAGAGCACTTCATTAGTTTTCCAGTGATATATAGGTTTAGGGGTAGCCGATGCATGTAAAGGAGTTTCAGATTAATTGATAAGTGAAAATATCTCCCAAACTATACACATACCTCAAGAACTATACTTGCTTTTAATTCTTTTTTTACCTGCAAGATCTTCTCACTCTAAGCCAATAGGTTTCCCGCAAAAGCTAATAAATGGTACATCTTTTCTATTCAAATTGTACCGTATAACCTTTTAACTGTAACGTTTTCAAAAAAGCTTTTGTAAACAATTTTTATGTTCTATTTTAGTGAAATGCCGACACTATTAGAGAATATTCAAAAATTTAAAAAAAAAGAAAACATTTATTCCAGCCGCAAGTGTTTCAACGGTCAACCCGGTTTACGGGAATACTCCTTGCCTTAGCTTTAGTTTTATGGTAGGGGTAAGTTGGTAGTTTACCACATAAGATATTAGTTTATAACCCCACGGCAAGAGCGCTGCATTTGACCCAACTGACTTTGCAGCGCTAGGCACAAAATGCATGGCAATACAGTAAACTAGTTTGAATCACTGTTTCGTTTTGTCAGTTTCTAACTGAATTATCCTTTTCCTAACATTTCTGTTTCTTTCACAACCAAAGCGGTGAAAAATGCATTTTTTTAAAAACCGTTTCCATTGAAAATCGACTTCGTGCTCTCTTTCTATTTTTAGAACGTCCTCGTGGCCCACGTTTTTAAATTTTATCACTGAGCGTTAGTTAAACTTTATCTTAACTGTAAAATTACTAATCACCTATAAAAAAAGTACTTTTCCACAGTTCGCATACCTTGCTAAGATTAACAGCAACATCTTCGACGATCCGGATGAAAACGTCTTGCTGAGATGAACTGTTTCAATACCAAAAAGAACGAGAATTTTAAAATAATTTATTTTGCCCAGAGGCCAGATTCTTGGGGTGTTCACAAGTGAATCAGGCCTTTTAACCTTTTTCGGAGGCATTACGAACAAAGAATTATATTCGCTACCCGTGAGAAGAAGTGCAAGTCGCGTTGCCCAGTAAAGAGTTTTGGTGTTTTCACTTACAGCCCATTTCTACGGGATCATATGATAATTACAGAAGCAATATTAACATATCACATACATCGGATGCTCAATTGTAACCGTTTTACTGAAAAATGTTGGTTAAACAACGATTGGAAAAGCGATAAACCGGTTCTTGTCACCAAATATTGGTTTATTCCTTGTAAATCGGTGGATAAGAAAATGAGAAATTTTATTGTGAGACGCTTTGATTGTTTTTGGCTTTTGTGAAAGACTGATTTACATTCATCTATCATAACTGAACGACAATATTTTTCAGAAAATCGAACTTATTTTCTTCATTTTGAAGACAAAGAATTCTCGTGTGGGAGGTTTTAGGTGAGTGAAGAGAAGTGAAATTTATCTGAGATTCTTTGTTTTGTTGGACAGCAATTTTAATTGACTCAAACTATTCTTAAAAACAAGGAAACCTTTAAGGGAGTATAGAAAACGGCCATTAGAAATTAGAAAACTTAACTCAAAAAACAAGACAACACCACAACGGTAAAAACGCTTTAATAAAAACATTTTTACTTATCTCTTAAATACTTCCAATGTTAAATTCATACTTTTACATTACAAAATAAATAAATCTCTTTTTACATTGTTTTAACCACTATAAAATAAATTGTTAAAAAAAGTCTCAACGGCAACAAATAATTGAGATAAACAACAATATTAATACTTCTGTATCGGTGAAACACCTCAGGGTAACAAGAATAATCGTGTTTTTTCTGTTTTGTTTACATTTTTTGCGCTTTGGCAGGTTAATTGATTATTCGGGTTGTCAAGACTTTTAAAGTGTAAATAACCTCAAAAAGTATTTCTTATACTGAAATTCTATATGTATTTCTGGTTCGAATTTCGAAAAAACGAACTAATTTAGAATTTTCTTCTTCGCTTTATGGAGTGTATTTTGTGCTCTTGACCACGTTTTTTGTGGCCTGGCTGATAACGTTCGTGTTTGCATGTCAAGCATAGCTAGCTGTGATAAGTTGCGGTGCAGAGCATTTCGTTCAAAATACTGCAAGAAAACACACTAGCACCACACGCGTGTTCAGTATTCACTGTTTGCTGGGCTTGACTCACTCATATACTTCACGTGATAGGCTTTCTTAGTACCCAGCCTCCACATGCGCGGCCATTGGTTGAAAATAGCGCAAAAATCTTTACTTTTGAATGCCAGAAAAACTAGGATAACAAGGTCTTCCTTTGTTCATTTTATGTTTTCTCATAGTAACACCACATTGTAGCTCTAGTACTAAAAAACAAAAATTAGGGCCATACGGACTTTAAACAAAAGTTTTGTACTCGGAATGTTTCCATGTCAAGAAAGTTGTATGGCTTTGAAGTATAATTTAAGCAATGATTTACCAATGCACATTTAATTGTTATTTGATCTCGATCAAATCCTTTATCAAAAGTTACTCATGATGACAGATCAGTAATGCTAGATTTTTGTGGAGAGTTAACTGCTAAATCAGCTAATAAATCTAAGCTTAAGTCTCTCCCTAGCCTAACTATTACCCACTGAAGGTGTGCACTTATTGCCACGTTCATAGTGTTAACTGGATGAGAGCTCTTGCATGACTCCACCTTCAAAGGACACTGTTCCTCTCGGGTTTGCTCCAGTAGAAGCCGGTACTCATCAACTGTTCGGTAGAGTGTCTTGTCGAAGGATCACAACACAATCGTTCGACAATACTTTAGGTTTTAGAGTCAACACGCTAACCACTTGACTTCTGCTCCGCCAATGATTTTCGCAGAGACAAATGTTCTGTTTCTTAATTACTCAAGTTAAACTCAATAGAGTAATTTTGCAGCAATAAATAGGCATCAAATATTTTCTGAAGAAAAGTTCTGTGCGACTGTAGTCTTTCAGTTTTCAGGTTGCGATCCTCCTCTTTCCAGAGATGATAAAATTAAAACTAAAACTATAAGAAAAATGTCTATAATAGCTCAATTTAAATCGTAACCCTGTACTCCAGCGGGAGAAATTCATTCATCGTAGAGGCACTTTTTTGTTTAACACCGCTTTAGCGGAGCTAAATCCAAAAATTTAGATAAAGTCTTCCTTAAAACTTTGAAAACCAACTGAAGATCATCCTTTTCCTGATGGCCTTCTACCTCTAACATTTTCACGGTAAAGATTTCCCTCCTTGTAGATTTCTCGGTAGATTTTCACAATGGTTTTCGTTTCTACCCCGTGGTTCCCGATAAACATAGCTTCGTACTCGTGAGGGCAGGTAACAGGACCTGCAACCTCTCTGCTTTGACCTCCATAGGGAACTTCTCTTAGCGTCATCTCCACACCTGTCCTGAGAAGTACCTCGTCAACGTGTTCCGGAATGCCACCTAACTCTACAAGCTGGAACAAAAAAATAGATAGTAATTAAAATCCCGATTCAAAAACTCTTCAACTCTTGAGCTCTGGGAAACTTTACCACCTCAACAAAATCAATCATTACATGAATTTAGTTCCTGAACCCTTTTCCTGCGGTGTTTTTAGATGGCAAAGACACAATATTCTTAAGAATTGACCAACTCAGAATTTGTTGAGACAATGAACATTTTCAAAATCTACTTGTAAAGACAAAGAAAATGAATGGTCACTTTACAGGGTCTTAAGCACAACTTCAAAAGTTAGATCATTTATAGTTTACGTGAAATTGCTTTAAGCAGGATAAAGTTTAATACCTCCCCAAATTCTACAAGTGTTATTGGTTTGCGACTACCTTTTTATCTCCAGCTTCATAAAAAGAGTCGCTCTTTAACCAAATTAGAAAAAAAAAAAAAAAAAAAAAAAAACCAAAAAAAAAAAATTTTAAAATTAAAAAAAAAAAAATTAAATATTTATGGGGGTTTAAAATATAAAAAAAGACACTAAGGGGAACTTAAATAAA